>SJYG01001558.1:0-30067 GCA_006410535.1 Litocranius walleri | reverse complement strand
TGGATATGGCACTTACATATATCATTGGTTACTTTCAAGTTACTCTCTAAATTTGTTCTCCAACAGGGGATGAAAAGATGGAGAATTACTCATTTAACCAGTTCTCTATTACTGAGTATTGTATACAGCCTAGACAACACCTCAAACATAGGGAACTCCAGGGCAAACTATAACAGTAAGGACTCGACAGCCAGTAGCGTCTTAGGTCTTGTTTACAGAGTGTCAGCAGATCGCCAGGAAAGCTCTGTAAGAGAGTGTTCTAAGAAAATGCCCAAGAGAAAACCCATCAGGAAAGACTCACTATATTAAAGACTGTTTGACCACAACGTAAATGAAAAACCACGCAAACAAAATGCAAGCAACATCAAGAAAAAGATGTGCGATGCATGTCCACAACAGACACAAAGCTGACACCCACAGTTTACAAAGAGCTCTCACAAAGCAGTAAGAAACGCCCTTTAATTTAAATGTGTGCAAAGGACAAGATGGTGATAGTCTGTGGTGCTGGGCCTTCTCTGATGCAGGGGAATGTCCACCTTGGTTTTGGAGTCAGGCAGACCTGAGTTCACATCCTGCCTTCACAGTTGCTAGATTTGTGACCTGGGGGGCGCTATTTCCTTTATCTGTAAATAAGCTTAGTATTTATTTTAGGGTTTTGTATTAGAAGTGAATAATTCCCTCCCGTATTTCTAAAAGTATCGATCGCATAGTTCTGTGCTTAATGTTGGTGCCTTGGTAGGTGGTTACTAGGGACTCAACAATGAAAACCGGGCATGGCCACTCAGCAGAGAGCTTACGTCCCAGGACGATGCTTGTAAGCCCAGGTGTGGAGCAGACGTCTAGGAAACATCCTGTTTGTTATGATTGCAGTTTAAATCTCATTATAACATTTAAAATGTTGTTGTTGTGCTCAATCATGTCTGACTCTTTGAGCCCCCATGGACTGTAGCCCCCCAGGCTCCTCTGTCCGTGGAATTCTCTCAGCAAGAATACTGGAGTGGGTTGCCATTTACTTCTCCAGCGGACCTTCCCGACTAAGGGACTGAACCTACATCTCTTGCGTCGCATGCGTTGGCAGGCAGATTCTTTAGCGCTGTGCCTCCTGAGAAACCAGTGTTTAAAATATGTAACTATAATCAAAATATGTGAAAAAAAAAAACTGATATGACCTTTTTCCCTTCAGTAGTTTTCTTAAGAGTTTTGTAGGAAAGGAAATAATTTTATTTCAATGGAAACAAGTCCCTGCTAGATTCTGTTGTGTTGTTAAATGGTATATGAAACTGATATACTTTTTACATCCGTATTAATAGTTAGGTAAGCACAGTTCCTGCTCGTGCCGTCTTTGGTAAATTACATGTAACCTATCACTGGTTCTGTGCATGTTATGTTTTAGAAACGATGTAGTGGAGGCCTGCTCCTTCTGGTACAGTCATTTCTTTTTCTACCTTACAAATAATTTTAGTAAGGAACACGAGCAACTGTGTATTTCTGCTTCTTAGTAATCCATAAGTGGGCAGACTGCATTTTTGTGAGCGGTTATTACCAGGCAGGCCTTGGGGTCTCAGCCAACACTCGTTGAGGGGGTGGCCAACTCTGTGGCACATTTGATGCCTTTCTGGGTGTGGACAGGGGTCTCCCGGCCTCGGGTTCTCTCCAGGCACCAGGATATATGGATTTATTCACCTCTAGAAACCCCTTCCCCGGCTGCAAGAAGTCTTAAGAAAACGCAGTTGAAAACTGCTCCAGCTCAGGACCATCAGGAAAGAGAGAAAAATGGTAGAAGGACAGGGAGCAAGGAAGGTTCACGCTGGGGCCTTGGGAAAGAGGAGGGCGCAGGAGGGGGCCTGGCCCCACACAGTGTTCTGGTGGCCGAGGGCAGCTCTCCTGGCCACATGTCACCTTAGGCAGAACCTGAAGAGCTGGAGGCGAGGTTGGAGGAGGACCATCACTGAGCAGCAGCTGTAGCCTGTGGTGCCTTCTCTCTTCACCTGTCTTCACTTGTCCTTCTCAAGACCTGAGAAATGGGAACAAGTAACTCAGGGAGAAAACTAGACACACGTCAAGCGCGCTGAGCAGACAGACACAGTGACACAGGGAGCTAGGACTTCTGCGACAGAGGATGTGAACTGACAGCTCCTGCCTCAAAGCCGCAGGTGTGAGAGAGTCTAAGAGCACGGGAACTGAGTGGAAATGAGCAGCAGATCTCCATTGTGTTTTGACATTCTGTAAAATAGCCAGCTACTATTGTTGGTTGTGTTACTCGAAGGAATGCTAGCATATGTCTATGTGCGTTTATAGGCTCACTCAATCCCTCCAGCCTCTTTTGCCCCCAGCAGTTGGGATAGCCTTTCTCAAGCAGAAACTTGGCTGGGCTGTGCTGCAGGTCCTGGTGCTGGGGAGGTGCTGCTCGGTGTCACCGAGTCCCCGGGTGCAGCCTGCATGACGCGACAGAAACCTCTCTCTTCTCTTTTGACCCTACAGTATAAGAACGCTGGGGTGATTGAGTTAGAAGCGTGTGTCAAGGCCGTCCGCGTCCTTGCCATTCAGAAGCGGAGCATGGAAGCTTCGGAGTTTCTCCAGAACGCAGTTTATATTAACCTTCGGCAGGTGAGTGTGTGTCCGCCTCCGCGTGGAGGGCTTAGCGCAGTTCTGGAGCTTTTTCGCCACAAGTCCGTCTGGCTTTGCTGTGCTGGGATTCAGTGTGGTCAAAACCCCGGAGTCAGAACTTGAAACCCTGATTAAGGGAGCTGTTTATTTATCTATATTATGGTCTTTTACTTTCAAAATTCAGAATTTTGTTCTTTCAAAACTTTTTTTTTGATTGAAGAGAGAACTTTGCTGTTCACAGCTTTGCAGCCTTGGCCAAGCTTTAATGCCTCTTTTTTGGTCACTTGACATGATTGCACTTGTGACCCCATCTGGGTTGTTCATGTTATAAAATATGAAGTGTGTGAAAGGACTTCATACAGCTCGTTGTACACCGCAGCCATCCCACACATATGACCTGGATAGGTCATAGAGATAGAATCACCAGAACGTTTAGTTGCAGATTGCTAATGCAAAACCCCGAAATCAATGATCCAGCTAAACACCTATGGTCTTTCTAGTCCACTTTAGATTTTTATGACCAGAGCCGCCAAGACGCAAAAGTGAAGCAGTTTGCTCAGGGGCCCACGGCTAGGGTGAGAGCACAGGTGACTGTCCTCGAGCAGATCTCGCTCAGCCCGGCATCGTGCTCCGAGCGGGCCTAGAGGTGGGGAAGGCAGAATCCGCTCTCGCTGTGCCGACAGTTTCATGGCAACGGTGGACACTCACCAGGTGGAGAACTTGGAGTTTATTCTAACAACAGTGGGTTTCAGCAGAAACGCCTTAAAAGCACAGGAATCATGGCATTCCCCCCCCGCCCATCTTTGTCTGGAGCAGGGTGAGCGTGGTGGGGGAGACCAGCCGGGAGCTCTTGAGGGGATGTAGGGGATGTAGGTGGCTTTACTGGAGTGGTGGTGGGGTGGTCAGTGGGAAAAAGTCAACAGATTGAAGACATGTGTTTAGGTCAAAGGAAGGAACTAGTGACCTATGAGAGGGCCAGATGTAGTCATGCCCAGGTTTCCGCTTGATGAGTCAGGTAAGGATGGCTGTGCTGTGCTCAGAGAAGAGACTCTGCGGAGGGAGTTGGGGGCAAGCTGACAAGGCAGGTGTGTCATGAAAAGGCTTGAAGATGTGGGTCTGGGGGCCTCAGGTAAGAGAGAGGGGCGTTGGGGAAGGGAGGGAGAGAGACTCCCACGCCATCTTGCATTCTGAACATGTGAGAGAGCATGGCAGGCCTCTGTCACAGAGGCTTAGTATGTTAACGTTTTGCCACATTGACTGCAGAGCTTCTTAATTTTTAAAATGGAAATAAAATAGAAACAAAGCCGTGGAGTTAACGTCTTAGAGTTGATCGTATTTTGATACCTCACGTATTTATAACCACAGTCTATATAAAACGTTGAATATTTTAGTGTAAGAGTTAAGCACAGGGACTGGGAATCCACACGGCTGGGACTTGAGTCTGGCTTTCGTCCCCCTGAGTGAATTACTCAGCCTCTCTGTGCCTTCTCAGAAAAGGTTGAGGTTTCTGGTAAAGATGGGCAGGAAAGGCGAAAACCCACCGCTTGACGGGGAAGGGTGGAAGCCAGCGGTTGGCAGCACCGGCAGATGAATGGACGTCTGGGTTGGGTGACCACTCACTGCGGTTTCTGGGTGAGCCCTGGGCCAGGCACTGTGTTTGTAGGGATGAGCAGGCATGATTCCTGGCTCTGAGGCTGCCCTCCAGGGAGCAGCCCTGGGCATACGCAGCTTCAGTGGGACAGCTCAGGGTGCAGTCCTGGGACCTGTGCTGAGGGCAAGATGAGGGCTCCCCCGAGGAGTCTCCCTGTAAAGAGAGGAAACGACCCATCCACAGCGGCCGAAGAGCCCCCGAGCACAGCGTCAGGTACAAAGGCTTGACCAGGCTCGAGCTGGAGCTCAGGGACCAGAAGTCACTCTGTGGCCTGAGCGGCCTTCTTTCTGAAGGACGGTGGGTGGAAAAGATGCTTAAAAGGCAGACTGATTGTTAGGTCATGAGCGAAAGTAAAGATGCGTGGATTCGTCAGGCAGGCATGAGGGAACCCTAAGGGTGTGTGGACCCAGCTGGGGCATCACGCTGGAGGACAGGGTCGTGGGCTTGTGCACGGACCCTGCTTTGCACTTACAGGAGAATCCCTCCATATCTCTGTATTTTCATCTGTAAAATGATGAGATGGCAAACTCATGGTGACCTGAAGGAGCAGTTCATCTCAGACACTCTGTGTCCAGCCCTGTCCAGCGTCATCGTGCAGACCTGCTCAGCAGCCGCCCTTATTTATACACTCTGGCCGGAGGCGGGAGGGACGTCTGTCGTGCCCGGTGGAGGAGGGGGTGGGTCGTTTTGAATGGACACTGAGAGCAGGTTGCAGAACCTCAAGCAGGCTGGTGGAGGGTCGGCTGTGGGGAGCACTTGGCAGACTGTATCTTAAGACGCACTTGCCCTTACGGACCAGAGTTGTCTTTGCAAATTCATGTTGAACATTTGGGGTTTTGGTGAGGCTCTTCCCACAGGTGGGTATAACACAGCGTGTTTTATAAGTTAATGTGCTTTTGTTTAGCGTGTAGAAATTTGCACCTGCTGGGAACAGCCCTCCTCTGCTGGCCTGGTCTTTGTAGAACACTAGGGGTCAGCAGAGCCATGCGGAGGGCCAGCGGCCAGCCTCGCTGCGGCGGGCGTGGGCCTGTGGAGCTTTCCCTGGCTCGCTGCTTTGCTGGAGTTGGCTCATCTCTGTGTGTGGTTGCCTGATGAGCAGACAGCAAAGTGGTGAGTTCTGGTGAGGCTTTACAATGACAGTGACGAAGAGGAGCGGCCTGGGTTTTCCTGAACCGGGGTGAGCTTTTGGTTCTCGATCAGGTGTCTCCTCCTGATGGGTCAGTCCTGCGACTCCTGTTGCCTGATGTGGACAGGCTGAAAAGAACCGAGAGGGTGTTATTGCAGGTGCCTTCTGCCTGAAGAAGCCCCATGCAGATGTGAAAACTGAAAATCCGTTTGGGTCTGCTGGTATTGGGAAGGGTTTCTGCATGTTCCAGGAGGGTTCTGGGCAGGATTCCTCTTCTTTGTGAGCAGGAACGTGGATCCACCTGCCTTGTCTTCAGTTGTTTATGGGAGTGGTTCATGGGGGTTAGCACTGACAAAGAGCTGCGAGCTTGGAGTCTAAGAGCTGGCTACAGATTTGTGTAGTGGCCCTGTAGGTCTCACCTGCAGGTGTTCAGGGTGAAGGGAGAAAGGAGTGTGAACCTTGCAGCCAGAGCCAGGTTCCAATTGCTGTTTCCTCTCCGTGTGACCCTGGCCTGGGAGGTAGCCTCCTTTAGCCTGTTTGTGAATCTGTAAAATGGGTATGTCAGTATTCACTTCTTCCTGGATATGCTGTGAATTGTCAATGGGATTATAACACATGTAGAACGCTTCCCACGCTGCTTGGCACTTAGCGTTCACTGTCTGCCCCACCGGTGATGTGTCAAAGCAGGAAGGGCACCTCTTGCTTGTGGAGGAACCATTAGCAGACTCTTGACTAGGCTGTGAATTTGGTTATTTCCTTCAGTCCTTGTAGCCGTTTGTGCTAAGTGTGTTTATTCTCATCGACGGAAGAGGAGCCTCAGAGTAAAGAAGACTTGGTCATTTGTCCTAAGTCAGACCATAATTTCGGGTGCAGGGGCCTCGGTAAAGTGTGCTCATTTGGCTTTTCCCTTCCCTCCATTCTGTACTGGAGGCCAGGCACCAGGCTTGTAGCCTAAGAATATTCCATAGGTTTTATTTACATTCCATAGGGTTCCTGTGCTGCTCAAGCACAATTTTCAGAGGGGGACATAGGTGCTAATAGATAAACGTGAAAACAAATGAGCATAAACTGTCATCAGTTCTGCAGAGGAAAAGAACATACCTTGCCCTGCAGGGCTGGGAAACTTTCTAGTTGGGGCTGCTCTGGTGTTAATCGTAGTAAAACAAGTTCTGTTACCAGACAAAGACAGAAGGACAAAGCCTCTGTTACCAGAGCAGCCTCCAGTAGTTGTGGCTCTGGCCTCTGGAGCAGAGGCTCAGTAGTTGTGGCTCACAGGCTCAGTTGCTCCGTGGCATGTGGGATCTTCCTGGACCAGAGATCGAACTCGTGTCTCCTGCATTGGCAGGTGGATTCTTTACCACTGAGTTACCAGGGAGGCCCCTGAACCCAGTTTTAGAGAGGAGGAAATAAAGGCCAGGTGTTCGCATGCAGACCTTGTCAGTGCCACCACTAGTCTTCTTCAGACCTAGTTTGCTGTGGCTGCAAAGTCCAAGCTCTGAACTGCACCCTGTAGCTTCTTCCAAACAACCCAGATGACTGAAGTTAATGTTCTTCATTAGTAGGAAATCTGAGTAACCACAAGAGAGAGGTGGTAAGGAATTGTTTGGAAAACTAGCGAAAAGCCCCATACCTTCCAGCTGTGGGAGCTTGCTCCCAGACCAGTGACCCTCATCCCGGCACCTCCTGCAAGTCTGATGTTCAGGAAAGACTGAGCCGTTTGAGAACATTTCAGCTCATGACACTGTTGATTAGAACTTGCGGCCTCTTGGTCCCTGGTTAATTTTCTCTTCAAAGCCATTTGCATTTTCTGCAGGCTACTCTGCTCAGATGTAAGAATAGCCTCTTTAAAGTTCTTGATGCAATTTCTTAATGAGGCTGTTGCTAAGGAAACCTAGCAAAAACCCAGTAGATGTGCATATAATAATGGTAATCTCGGAACTTTGTCTGTTTAAGCTCAGAATCAGAGGGGTGAGGGACTGAGGAAAGGCTTTCTGAGACAGAAGGGGGCCAGTGTAAGGATGCAGCTCAGGTTAGACGGAACAGCTCCATCCCAGCCAGTGGGGTGCCTGGCCTCAGGGCGCTGCTGTGTGCGGTCCTCATAGAGAAAGGAGGGCTTGGATGGGGAGGGAGGAAGGTTAGGGTCTTTGTTGGAGAAGGTGAAAGAGAGAGAACCGGAATTTCTGGTTGAACTGGAGTCAGGTATATGGCTTGAGGTCCTCATATTTGCTGGGGAGGAGTTTTGTGGGGACCTGAGGAGGAGGAAGTCTGTCTTGGAGGGAAGTCCACATAATGGAGAAATGGGCAGGACCGGGGCCCCTGCCGGGTGAGCTGCCTGCAGGCTGGGGCGTGGGCCGCCTCCATTCTTACACTGGAACCCCAGGCCTCGGTTTGCAGGCCGGAGCAATGACGAGACTGGCTGGTGGGAAAGGAAAGCAGAGAGCAGTGCCCTAGGGCTGTGCTTGCTATGTTCAGCACCGCCAGGCCTGAGCCCCGTGGGGTCTGGTGAGGGTGCTTGACCGGATGAAGATGGTTCGGACTTTACCACGCGGGATGCACAGCAGCTGTGTACCCCACAGGCCCTCTGGCTCCTGCAGCTCGCTACCTCTCTTATTGCTTCAGCTGCCGGGGTCCTCTGAGCTGCGTCTGCCGTTGCCTCTGTTAACTACCCCTGCTTCACCTGGCCCTTGTTTCATCTAAATATTAAGTCCCCGTTTTCTCCTCACCCTCATTTTTATCTTTTTGTCATTGTTGCTAAATTGTGTTTAAAATTTTTTTTGATTTATAGCCTTTTTAAGAATGAGGCCCAAAGTAAATAAATAAGTACACAGACTATCACAGACACTTACTGCTTTGAAAAATGCTAAGCTGTTTACCTAGTAGTTACACTGCTGGCTTGTAGTCGTGCTTAAGAAACAGAAACTGTCATCACTCCATCATAGGGTGGTTGGGGTTAGGTGGTGGTTAGGTTAGGTTGTGGATGAAAGAAGGCTTCTTGTAAGCCATGAAGGCCAAGGTCGGTGTGGTTATTACTGACATTCCATTCTCTTTTTCACTGGTTCTATATATTTGTGTTTTGTGAAGTCATGTGTTTTAAAATTCCTGCCCAAACTCCAGTGTCTTTCCCTTTCTTTTTCTCTTTCCCTTCACTGCGTCAGTAGCAGATGCCTTTGTCCCAGAGAATACGTGCCTTCTTAGCAAGAGGACAGGGTGAGCATGGAGACGTGGGGTGCAGAGAAGGCCTTGGCACTTCCACGTGGAGCCGCGACCATGCCTCTGCCTCCTACTGCGTCAGTAGACTGACATGGCTTCCCCTTGCCTTCATGTTTCATGGGGTCCCTGTTTTACGAAAAGCTGTCTGTTTCCCTTTTTCACTTGGAAAGTTCTCTCATGTGCTTTTTCCTTCCCTCCGGTGCCTCAGCTCTCCGAGGAGGAGAAGATCCAGCGCTACAGCATCCTCTCCGAGCTCTATGAGTTGATCGGCTTCCACCGCAAGTCCGCCTTCTTCAAGCGCGTGGCTGCCATGCAGTGCGTGGCCCCGAGCATCTCGGAGCCTGGCTGGAGGGCCTGCTACAAGCTGCTCCTGGAGACGCTTCCTGGCTACAGCCTGTCGCTGGATCCACAGGACTTCAACAAAGGTACCGGAGCCGAGAGTTACTTCACCCCAATTAATGCGGAATGAAAAACTAAGCAGGAGGCCTGCTGTTTGTCTGTGTTGGATGGTGTTGGTGGTCAGGCTCATACTGTTGGCCGGGTGATTTTGAACCTGAACTCGGCCCCTGGCTCTGGTCCCGGCCATTGGTGGTGTGTTAAGTGCAAGGGGTTGGGTGGAACTGGAGGTCAGTTGCCAGCAGGCGTTTCTTGGTTCTTGCTTTGTGCTGGACATTGTGCCACGTGTTGAGGACACTCAGCTGTGTCTGATTTCATCCAGTGGCACTTTCTTCCAGATCTTTCACCATCTCACCCAAACAGAAATCACAACAGGTTTTTTTCACCTGCCCTGTTACCTGCTCTTCCTCTGTTTACTTTTTCCTCTGTGTTCCCCCAAGTGATGAGGTGGAGTCTAAGCTTTGCGAGCACATGTTTCATGGTTGGCACTTTCGGATGGGCCCTGAGTTCTGGATGCGTTAATGCGAGCCTGTGGTTTCAGCCCAGCGTGTCTCTTTGGCAGTGGAAACGTCAGGGCGGCAGCAGTCGCCGCCCTCCCCACCCTCCGCTGCCCCGTGGGCCCCTGACTGGCCTCCCGGGGCTGCTTCGACTCCCTCCACTATGGTCATGGACTGTCCTTGGCCTCTTGGAGCCCCGAGACTGTGTGGTGTTGAACCGAATGTCATCTCGGAGCCTGAGGCCTGAAGGGACCCACAGCCAGAAGCCAGAACCTCCCTGTGGGCCCTGTCCCTGCTGACGGCCCCCCTTGGCTGGCCCTCTGCGTGACCCCGCTGCCCTGGGCTCTGAGCCTGTCACCTCCTGGGTTGGGGCTGGGGCTGGGTGTGCACTGAGATGGGGCCTGTGTGATGGAGGAGCCTCAAGTGATTCCAAGAAGGCTGATCTGGCTCCTCCCCTCTCCTTACAAATGGGGGACCGGGCTGGGCCCTGCTTGGTGGTCTTTGTGCTGGGGGCTCTCCTCACCCGTGGAGTCTGGAAGAGGATGCTGAGAGGGGGCTGTGGGTCCAGGTGGCCCGGGAACCCCTTTCATGTGCTTTTGGGAGACTTCAGTACAGAGCGCGGCGGCTTTCCAGCGACTCCTGCTGTGATCCCTGGACATCCCTGCAGGCTGACTGCGGAGTGAGTGCGCCCTGGGCTTCATGCGGCGACTGCTGTGGACTCAGTCCAAGGGCCTCTGCCGGCTCCCCCCGCCTCCCCTCCTCTGGACGCCCCTCTCTGCCCTCACCTGCTGCGCCGGGCATCCTGCAGGTCTCCACTGAGTGTCCCCGTCGTCCCACACCTGCACACAGTCCCTCTGTTTTCCTCTTCACTGACTCCTGTTCCTCTTTTGTAGCGTTTATGGAGTGAGCGCGCCCTGGGCTTCATGCGGCGACTGCTGTGGACTCGGTCCAAGGGCCTCTGCCGGCTCCCCCCGCCTCCCCTCCTCTGGACGCCCCTCTCTGCCCTCACCTGCTGTGCCGGGCATCCTGCAGGTCTCCACTGAGTGTCCCCGTCGTCCCATACCTGCACACAGTCCCTCTGTTTTCCTCTTCACTGACTCCCGTTCCTCTTTTGTAGCATTTCCCCTGAATTGTAAGTACATTAAGACACTGGGCAATGGTTTAGCACCCACCTCCCTCCCTAGGGTGTGTGCCTGTGAGGATGGAGACCCTGCCCCTCCCAGCGTCCCCTTGCAGGTGTCTCTGCAAACACATGCACCGAGGGCCCAAAACTGGTGAGCAGCTTTGATGACATGTGCTTGTTGCCATCTATTAAGCAGAGTTTGTTTCTTGATCTTAATTTTTAAATCACTGGAACAAAACATGTTTCTTTTGAAAAATGAAGCAAACAAGCACACCTCCCTGTATTTGGTGCTTTTTACCCAGCCTTCTATTAATATTTTGGGAGGGGGCATTCACCATCATTTTGTGAAAGAGGTTGGGGAGGTGAGGTAAGAGACTGAATAAAGTAAAAATGGTAAAAGTCAGTTGGCTGTATTTTTTTTTTAAATAAGAAATAAGTTACCTTAAACCCCATCTTCACTATTGCTCTGGACCACTTTAAACATTTCTCAGAGAATTAAGTGGAACTCTACTAACACCCTATACTTGTGAATAAAAGGGAGATTGTCTTTATTCTCAGCACCTGAAATGTTTTTCTGTTTCTTGAAATGAAGACTTTCCTTGGCTCACTATGGAAAGTTGAGATAGGAACACAGAAGGGCACTGTGTGTATTTGTCAGCTTAACAGCCTGCTTATTATCACTTTAATCTTATTTGTCTTCTATATACGAAGATTTTTTTGATCATACCTTCTGCTTATCCTTTTCCTGAACGAGGGCTTAAATTTTCCCCAGGAACTCTTAGGAAAGAGAGTGGCATACGAGTTTGCCTTAAAAGCCTGCAGTTTCTCTCACACTGGTGAAATTTTTGAATGCAAGAATGTTGAAAATTTTATCACTGGCTCATATGCTGCAAGTCTGACTTAAGGATAAAAAGACTCAGATTTTTATATGAGCAATTTGAATCACGTAGAAATTATGACTTGTATGCTATTTGGTGTTAAGAAAATTTATGGTGAAGTTGCTCAGTCGTGTCCGACTCTTTGCGACCCCGTGGACTGTAACCTACTAGGCTTTTCTGTCCATGGGATTCTCCAGGCAAGAATACTGGAGTGGATTGCCATTTCCTTCTCCAGGGGATCTTCCCAACCCAGGGATCAAACCTGGGTCTCCCGTATTGCAGACAGACGCTTTAACCTCTGAGCCACCAGGGAAGCCCAAGAAAATTTATGATCTTATCATAATTGCCTGTGGTGGGAACTGGATCCTTATGTATTAAAATAAAATCTACAAAGTGATACGTGCCCCATTATTGACATGATGCGCTGGGGCAGGTTAAGTTGGGTCATTTATAAATCCGGGCTGGGTTAGTCATGACGTGGATTTCAGCCTCTTCATCCTTTTCAGAATCTCTTTCACGTTAGCCTGTGGTCTTCTGGTAATGTGGAAACACTGAGGGCGCTTGTTCTTCTCTCCTTCCCTCTTGTGGTTTGAAAGGGTTTCTGTAAGATGGAGTGGTAGGATATCAAGGTTTTTGTGTGTGGGTAGGTCTGGTCCGCTCTAAGAATCTCAATAATTATTGTTATTCAGCAACTTAAAAATTATTATGAAATAATTAAAATATATACAAATTAGAATAGTATAGTGAGCCCATCACCCATATTTTAAAATAATTAGATTTGGCCATATCTGCTTTATTCGTACCTTTTAAGAATTTGTTCTTAAATATTTCTTTGTTGAAATATTTTTACAGCAAATCCTAGAAATCATGTCCTTTTAGCCTATATACTTAAGTAGGCATATATGAAAAACAGGCTTTCATCTTGACCCACTAGCCTGTTAAGTGCCAGCTGTGTATCAGGTCTCTTACTGGGTTACCTGGGTGAATACGACATCATCCTGGCTCCCGGGGAAGTTACGGACCAATGAAAGAAACCAAGACACGAGCTTCCAGGCACTCAGTGTACCTGCTGGAGAATGCCGGTGAAACAAGATAGCGCAGGATTTGGTGGAAATCCACAGAAGGGGCCGGTCAGCCCTGCAGGGAAGGCGGTGGGAGAGATGGTCAGTGGGGCTAGGAGAGGGGGTATCCTTTGCTTAGAGTCTTAAATCTCACTCCTAGCCTTTCTGCCAGCCCCCTAGACTCCTTGGACACACAACGCTGGGTGGTAACTGATTGTGATTCCTGTCCCTACATCTTCATGAAGAAGTTTAAGGTGGAAAATATTTAAAATATTTAAAATATTTTAAAATATTTAAAAGCACTAACTGTTACCAGAAGGGACACAAATAATTGTCTATGAAATCTTGTGATTTTTTTTTTAACTTTTTGTTTTACATTGAAACAATGTAAAACATTAACAGATTAAGGGGCTTCCCAGGTGGCTCACTACTAAAGAATCTGCCTGCCAGTGCAGGAGACATGAGTTTGATCCCAGGGTCAGGAAGACCCCCCTGGAAGAGGAAATGGCAACCCACTCCAGTATTCTTGCCAGGAGAACCCTATGGACAGAGGAACCTGGCGAGCGACAGTCCCCATGGGGTCACAGAGTCAGACACGACTGAGTGACTGCGCATGCATGCACGCGTAGTCAGCTGACAGTGTCGTGATAGTTTTGGGTGAACAGCATAGGGACTCAGCTGTACATTAAATCCTGGGAACCTAAAGAGGTGCTTTTTGATGGCTGTGCAGCCGATTTCTTCCACCTCTAATTTCAGATACGCTAAGTCATTTTGGAGGGAACAGCCACAGTTTGTTGGTAACCATTCTTTTCTCATTTAGATTTCCACTTTTCTGTTTTTACACTTTAGAGAAATGTGCTTTTTAAATTTTATGTGTTTGGTTGTTGTTAATGAGGGCTCGTCATATACTAGTATTTTCTTGGGGGAAAAAAGTATGCTATAACTCAAATACATACTACTGAAAATATAATCTTTTGTCCTAACTTCTGATAAGCATTTCAGAATGTGTTGTTTAGAGATTGTGTGTCTTTGCAGAAGAGAGAAAATAAAAAACTTTTTTTTTTTAATGTGTGAGCAAACGTATCATGTGAGCATTGTTCTCCAGGATGAATCGAGGAAGTGCTTCTCTGCCCTCTGAGCTTGGTGGTTGAGACAGTGTCTGGGAATCGCTGTCT
Source organism: Litocranius walleri (assembly GCA_006410535.1). Classification (NCBI taxonomy): domain Eukaryota; kingdom Metazoa; phylum Chordata; class Mammalia; order Artiodactyla; family Bovidae; genus Litocranius; species Litocranius walleri. The sequence continues at coordinate 16,343 of SJYG01001558.1, read as the reverse complement.
CACACAGTAGCTGTGGCTCCCGAGGGGCCCTGACGCTGCCCCCTGGCCTGTGTGCCCCGAGGCCCACGTGCCCCAAGGCCCACTCTGACGTCCCATGGCTTCTCTCACAGGCACGCACCGAGGCTGGGCTGCCGTCCAGATGCGGCTGCTGCACGAGCTGGTGTACGCGTCCCGGAGAATGGGGAACCCCGCCCTCTCTGTCAGGCACCTGTCCTTCCTGCTGCAGACCATGCTGGACTTCTTGTCAGACCAAGGTGAGTGGACTCAGACTCTGGTTGTTTCCCAGGAGAGGGGGACAGTGCCGTCTTGGTGCCAGCCCCGTTGGCACCAGCTCGAGATGGGGTGGGCGGTGTCCCCAGCTCTCCCCGTCCTCCAGGCCGGCTCCTCCCCACGCTGCTGCCCTTTTCGCTGCGCTTGGCCTCTGGCATGGCCTCCCCTCGCCTTTGCCCATGCCTTATGAAACGTAAACATCAGAGTGTAACATTTGCATGGAGAAGCGCACGACTCACAAGAACTCTGCTCGGTGAGTTTTCAGAGTGACCACGTGGTACCCGGCTCCCAGATGGGGCTCAAGCCTGGAGCCCCATGCCCCTCCGTGCCCCTCTGGTCGCTTCTCCCCTCGTGGGCAGCATCTTTCTAGACTCCTGGGGGATCAGGGCAGCTTTCTTCTTAGTCCTTTCCTCCAGCATCTTCTCATCTCACACACTTTCTGGTGTCACGTGTGTTTTGGGTTTCGCTTGCAGTCATCTATCTCCAGCCTGGGTCCCACCCTGTCGCCATCCCCAGGGAGTTGGTCCTGCCTGGAGTCAGTCCCCAGGGAGTCGTCATTGTCTGTGACTGCACCGCCCTCTGTCCCAGGGGCCCCAGCGGGCCTCAGGCGGCTCAGTCACTGCTCGTCTCCGCTAGCATCCCGGTGTCCTCGCCTCCTTACAGAGAGTGGGGATGCTCTGTGGCCGTGTGGGATATGAGTGTCCTTCCCTCGGCTCCTGGAGCTGTGTCTTCCAGGTCCTGAGAGCGCTCAGCATGCTCGGTGCTGTTTGTACGCTTCTCCGTGTGGGGTAGCTATCGTTTTTCACTTCAGGCGGCCGAGGGGTCCCTGTGGGCAGCTGCCCCTCGGGGCGTCTGTGGTCTCTGCTGGTTGAGCGTTGCCCATGGGTGGCGTGTGTCTCTGTGCTGTGGTGGACTTGGTGGTATGGAACGCCTGCACGTGGCCTCTCTGAAGTGGGAGGAGGGGGAGAGGCCGAGGCAGGGCCCTGGGGTCCTGGAGGCTGACCTGGGCTGGGTGGGCCTCTCTGTTGCTCACGGGGGTGGGTTTTTGCTTGTTAAGGGTGCCCCTCCCCTGCCACTGGGCCCCTGCAGCTTCTGGAGCCTTCCGGGCTGGCAGCTCTGAAGACGCATTGCCCGGTGCAGCCCGCAGGCTGGGCGGCCCCTGCTCTCAGCCTCAGGTTCTGAGCAGCCCCGGGGCCCGGCCCCTCTCCCACTCGTCCTGGTTCGTTTGGTACCCCGCCCCCACAGTGCCCACGGGGGTGGCGGTCTCCCATGCCAGTGGACTGTGAGCCGAGCGATGTGGCCCCTTGCCTTCCCTGAGCTGCTCCCCGCCCCCACACGATGTAGTCTGCTTGGGCGTTTCCCTGCAGGTGCACAGGGTGCACATCTTCACCCGGGCGGGCCTCCGTTCTTGCCATCCCGCCCCCCAACCCTGCTCCTGTCCCCAAACTCCCCTGCATCTGCGCTTTCCCTGGGCCGCCTTCTCACGTTCTGACCTGTCCTGGGGGGGACCATCCTCCTGCAGTTGGTCTCCCCTTGCGTGGGGCGTTTGTTGCAGATCCCCAGGAGAGGAGAAGGTTGCTGGCCATTCGAGGTCATGTTAATCAGTGACCTGCAGATGCTGGTCCAGGGGAGAGAAGCTTGGGACATTTGACCCCGGTGAACAGACTGCCACCTCCTGAGGCCCGTGGGTGGTGGTGTTAGATGAAGCCTGAAGTCAGAGCGCACTGGGTTCTTCCCACTCACTTGAACTCTAATTACCATGACCTCAGATAAGCAATTAAACTCTTTCTGAACCTTCATTTTCTCATTTGTACAACTCAGATGTTAGAAACTGTGGGGTAGTTTGTTGCTGTTTTGATGGTAGATACTTTAATTGCTTGGGTGACCTTCTAGAGTGCGCATGGCACCATCCACTTCGTTGATAATTAGCATTTCTAAAGATCACCGTGTTGAAACGGAATACAGGATGGAGGACTGGCCTCCTCTTTGTGTGTGGACCTGTCTGGATGTTTATGGGCAGAGATGGCACAATCTGCGGTTCTCCCCCCACCGCCCCGCTCCTCACGGGTCCCCCTCCAGTCTGTGCTAGTGCTCCTAAACTCATAGGAGGAGTTCTGGGGCCAATGGTTCTTCTTTTTTTATGACAAATTTTATTACAAAGTGTCCCTACTAGTACCAGAGACATTGCTGTAGAGTTTGAATATTGTTTCAGGTGAAGTGAGAGTGGATACAAGCAGTATTTCTAATTAATATATTTTGAGACAATGTGATTTTAAATGTCTGAGTTAAAGATATAATGAATATTAATGAACTTGTTTATAAAACAGACTCACAGACACAGGAAACAGCCTATGGTTACCAAAAGGGAAAGGAGACAGGGATAAAGTCGATGAACTAGATAAACAACCAGGTCCTACCTTATAAATAGCACAGGGTACTATATTCAGTATCTTATAATGAACTACAATGAGAAAGAAGAGAATATAATAAATCTTAAAAAATAAATGTCTTACTGTCTTATCTGTTCGAAAGGTTTGTATGTTCCGATTTACAGGGTTTTTTATTTTTTCCTTAAGGAGAACCACTTTGAGTAATAAACAGAACTCTATTTGTAACATAATAAACCTTCTATGAATCTCTTCACAGTTCAAAAGACAAAACCTCTGACTTTGTTAGAATTTACATTTAACCTTAAATATGCTAAAATCCATCCATGTCAGCTTTGAAATTTTAATCTTACCTGATACTATGAAATAGGGCAGTGCTCAGTGGGTCGTCAGATCCCTAATTTATGCTGTTCAGCCACTTTTCTCGATCTTGCTCTCTGATTCTGTACATTAGCGTGTTTAGTGCATTTGTAATAAACTTTTAAGATGAAGGGGAATTTCTTGCTCATTGTTTGCCTGAAATCCTGGCTTGTGTTCCTCTTTTTTTAAAAAAAAAAAACGCTCAAAAATCCACCCAAGTTCAACTAGTAAAACTCCTTTAAGGCTCGTCTTTCCCGGTGGATCCACAGTACGGGTTATCTGGAGGCGCATACTCTGGGCAGTGCTGGGACCACGAGTTGACATGAGGAGCATGGGACGTGGGAGGATGCTGTGGTTGTGGCCCAGAGGAGTGGCTGTAAGTAAGGATGTAGGAGCATCTCAGAGGACTGGCAGTTCTTTTCAGAGGTGGAAGGGTGGTTTGGGTAGTGGTCCCTGAAAAAGATGACCTTGACCTTGAGGAGCAAATTGGTGTTTGCCAGACCAGACTGAGCAGAAGGAGTAGCTTCAGGTAGGAGGACTTTCTCCAGTTCTGGTGGAATTAGGAGGTTGGGCTCTTTTGGGGAATGTAGGACACAGTGGTTTGGGTGATTCTGTTGCCTGGGATTCTGGGGAGGAAAGTGGGTGATGAGCAGTCGTGCCTCGTGCCCCTGCAGTTCTGCTCTTAGGCGCATGCTCCCGAGGTTTGGGGAAACACGTCTATACAAAGACACGTGGGCACAGTGGCATCATCCCTTGGAGCCAAAGAGTGGGAACCGTCCGTTGACGCCCATTGACTAGTGGATGAAGGAAGCGTGGTGTGTCCACCTGGGTTTCTTGTCCTCCTCCTCTCCCTCTTGCCTCCCTGCTTCCTGTTTTCCTTCTTCCCTTTGGTTGACACGTGCTCATCCTTCACAGCTCAGTGTGGTCACCACTTCTTGATCCCATAAGACTAGCTTGCATTCCTTCAGAGTGTCCCCACTGGAGTGGTGTGTGCCTAGCCACCGAGCACTTGCGCCCACTGTATTTCAATCACTTAATGACTTGGTAAGCCCCCCACCCAGGCTGTGCGATTTGCCTATGGCTCAGACAGTAAAGAATCTCCTGGTAATGCGGGAGACCTGGGCTCGATCCCTGGGTGGGGAAGATCCCCTGGAGAAGGGCACGGCAACCCATTCCAGTGTTCTTGCCTGGAGCATTCCATGGACAGAGGAGGCTGGTGGGCTACAGTCCATGGGGTCGCAAAGAGTAGGACACAACTGAGCAACTAACACATACCACGCAGGCTGCAAGCTCTCTGAAGGTGGGTATATGTCTGACTTGCTGTTTGTCTTGTCTCGAGTGGCGTGTACTGGCATCCATATATGGCAGAATGCATTAATGATGCACTTTTTAAAATGCATAATTTTTTAAAAGAGGAAAAGCAATAATAAATGCTTTTCCTCTTTTAAAAAATAACTGTATTGAGACTTAATTTGAAGACCACACAATTCATCCATTTAAAAATGTGCACTTCAGCTTTTCTGTGTATTCACAGACGTGCACCCACCATCATGGTCAATTTTGAAACATCTCATCACCTTGAAAAGAAGCCCTGTTAGTGGTTAGTTTTAGCCCCTGTGGCTAGTGAGTGATGTACTTCAGTACTCATATCCTGTTGAATGTGTTAAAAATGAATACTTTCATTTGCATTCTTTGTTTTTTGGGTTGATTTTTGCTGTCATAGGGAATGCTGTGGTGAGCCTCTTCAGCTCTTTGAGCAAGAGATTTTGTCAGGAGGGGGATTATTGGGTCCGCCGTTCTGAGCGTTTGCATTGCTGTTGAGACATGTCAGAGTTGCCTTCTAAGAGGTCTGCTCTCATTATACCGCCCTGGCACTGCTGCTAATTGAATATGTAGACCGTGTTGCCTTACTGTTTTAATTTATATTTTCTGGGCAACTTGTGAGGTTGGATGTTCGTTCTGTGTGCCTGTTGACTAATTGTCTCTCTCTTACGCAAGGCTCTTTTACAGTCTGCTGGTTGCTTCCCTGTCGCTCGCCTCATTTGATTCTCATCTCTTGGGAGGCAGGTGGTGTCCAGGCCACTGTGCGGAGGTCTGTAATGCTTTGAGATGCTAATTAAGCCCTTTGCCTAAGGCCTCCCAGGTACTCAGGGCAAAGCCACACCCGGAAGCCAACTCTTGGCCGCAGTCCAGAGGATGCCAACTGTGACACACTGTCCTGTGCTGTAACACACCAGGGCGGTGGACAGCAGGTTTGAAAGAGTTAAGACACCTCCCGAAAGTGCTTCACCTGTTTCTGAACTAAAGCTGAAAGTGGTAGGACTGTCTGTTGTGAGCGCTTTATGATGAACCTCCACAGCATAATATGAAGTTTGAAACTGTTGCTGGAACTTTGAGAAGAACATCTGACATTGCAGAGGATCAGCTCAGCCCAACGTGTGTGAGTTTAACAGTGAGTGTGAAGCTCACAGCATGTGACCCTCATTGGCCATCCTTTGGTTTCTTGAACATGTCAGGGTTTTCGTTTTGAGTTTTCTCCCCTGTCTCAGGACATCACTCTCTTACCTTTCTTTTATGTGGCCAGCCTTCCTGCCTTGGGTTCCAGGTGGGTCTGTGCTGGGACCTCCCCATCCCCACCATCTGTCTCTTCCTGGTCATGTCCTGACTTTTCCTCAAGGTGGGCAGTTTCTATGGCTGACCCTCCAGTTCCCTTTCTGCTAAATTCTCTCCTGGAGAGTCTGGTCCCTCAGGGCAGCAAGGCTGAGTTATGGGCGAGGGGCTGAGCTGCCTGGGAAGGGGGAAAGTGAAAGTGGAGTTGCTCATTCGTGTCTGACTCTTTGTGACCCCATGGACTGTAGCCTACCAGGTTCCACCATCCATGGGATTTTCCAGGCAAGAATACTGGAGTGAGTTGCCATTTCCTTCTCCAGGAGATCTTCCCAACTCAGGGATTGAACCTGGGTCTCCCGCACTGTAGGCAGACACTTTATCATCTGAGCCACCAGGGAAGTCCCTGGGAAGAGGGGGGTCTCCTCTTTTCCACTGGGAGGTGTCATTTGGATTTTATAGGAAGGAACAAGGCGGCTAAATGCAGCTGTTGTGCAGTTGCTCCGTCATGTCTGACTCTTTGTGATCCCGTGGACTGTAGCACGCCCAGCTTCCCTGTCCTTCACCATCTCCTAGAGCTTGCTCAAACTCATGTCCATTGAGTCGGTGATGCCATCCCACCATCTCCCCCTCTGTCGGCCCATCTTGCCCTGCATCTTTCCCAGCCTCAGGGCCTTTCCCAATGAGTCCGCTCTTTGCGTCAGTCGGGTGAAGTATAGCACAGTTCAGCATCATGCTGCTCAGAATACCAGGGGTGCCCCCCAGAGGCACACTGTGGGGCTGGAGGGTTACCAGCTCTTTCCTGCAGGCCCTGCTTCCTCTGCACCCCCCACGAGGGGGGCATGTTTTTCTCCTGAGCCCCAAGTACCTGAAGGCCTAGAGCTGGCGGGGGGAGTCCTTCCCAGGCGCTGCTCCAGGCAGCCCTCCTTCGAGCCCCAGCTCCGCACCTGGGGCGCGCCCCTCTGGTTATGGTCAGTGGCGCCCTGGGGTCACTTCTTCCCCTCCGGGCTCGCCCTGTCCTGTGGCTGTCGTCTGCCACTGTCTGCGTCCTGGTGGCTTTGCCCTTCCCACGGAGGCCAGTCAGCACCGTCCTTCTCTCCTCTGTCCGTGCCTCCTGCCGGGGAGCCCTCAGGCCCCGGGCTCCAGGAGCTGCCTGCAGACGAGCGCCAGCCTCAGAGCAGGAAGGAGGGAGGCTGCGTCTCAGACAGAGACACAGACCAGAAATGGCCTCAGTGAGACGCTCCCGCCAACAGCGTCTGCTTGTCAAAGCCGGTTTCTCAGCCTGCAGAGCACACCAGCCTCTGTGTAAAAGGCAGGTTCCTGGGCCCATGGCGGGGCCTGGAACCAGCCCCATAAATTCTGCATTAACTGTTGGCTGAGCGTCGTCTTCTTGCAAGACGCATCTCCCACAAGTTGTTGTTTTAGCCACTTAGCCATGCCCAACTCTTCGCGACCCCGTGGACAGGGTAGCTCGCTTGCCACGGCCGTCTGTCCATGGGATTTCCCAGGCAAGAGATGGACCGGAGTGGACTGCCATTTCCTTCTCCAAGTGTTATTTTCTTTCAAAATATATTTCTCACAAGGGCTAAGCCTTATTTGAACCAAATAGCCAAATCCACACCCAAAGACAAAGGCCATAATTTTTTGTATTGTTCCGGTGACAGGTATTCCTCAGCTTCCTGCTTTCCGTTCCTGACATATTCATTCTTTTGCATTTTCCCCCAGATGGTGTATATGGTTTCTTTGGGTGTTTTGGGTTAATATGCTCCATCTTTCACCTGGGTGGAGGAGACAGGAGGCTGAGCGCATGAATTGTTATGTCACCGAGGCCTGGTGGGAGCTCTTCAATAAAGGGCTGTAATTTGTTTCCATTGCAGTTTACACAGTCCCTTTTGTTTGTTCAGAAATAGACAGAAGGAGTTGAACAAAAACCCATAAGAAATGAAGAGAAGCTTCTGACTTCGTTTTAGTTGAAGAGATAAATGCCGTGGAGGGCAGCGTAATAAGTACTATAAAATGCATTCTCAGTAGGAAAAAACCACACGTGTAAAATAATGAGGTAAAGAAAAACTATCAGTATGTCAAAAGCCGGAATATATTAGTGCATTTTTACTAGTTATGGGAAAAATACTAATTTGCCAAGTTTTAGGCGAACCAAAATAGAACGTCCTGGGGTGGCGTTGAGAAGGGCCTTCTGTACCTTCTCAAAGCATTTTAGTCCCGTGCGGTGTGGTGGTCTGGACGGTGTGTGCTCTCTAGCAGTGGAGTGCAGGCCTACTTCCCCACCTGCTGCATGGAGCGCCAGCGTGCACTCTCTGGGGCAGGCTGCCGTCCTGGTCTGGGATGTGGAGACACCTTCTACGGCATCTCTTTGCCTCTCAAGTCGCTCTCTCTCTTCTGTCTTCCACGCGGATCATAAAGTGATCTTCCCAAAACTGCTGTTTATCCGTAGCGATCCACGCATAAAGGCGGGACAGCTGGTATGGAGACTTTTTAGCCCCCTAGGCCCCAGCTTAGCACAAAGTCTGGCTCACAGGGGCTCAGTACCTGCTGGGTAAAGGGAATTGCTTGTTTTCTCTGCATTGTGTCCTCATTGGGAAAGTGAGGATCCTGTCTGCCTTGCTCTGCTGGTTTAGGCGGTGGAGACATGTTTATAAAAGCCTGAAAAGTAATATATGCTCAGTACCTCATAATTGTTATCACTTGTGTTGATTTGTTTCTGACTTCTGAAGTGTTTCAACATATGCAGCTCTTAAACTGGAGAAACGTCCAGTTTTCTGTCTTGAGGATTGTATGTGTATCATGCGTGGGGTAGTTGAGCAGCCTTGGACGAGATGCTGGTGTCCCTGACCTGGACCGCTTTGTGTGTAGAATGGGGATAGTACAGCCTTGTGTCCGCAAGGGGCACAGTGCAGAGAGACGTCTGGGTCAGGGTCCTGGGTTTGCCTCCTGTGTCTTCTACTGATTGAATGTAACCTTTGACAATTTACTTACATTACTAATTATATTACATTACTTTCAATTGTAAGATTAAGAAGATAATGCCTGATTAGCTGGAGGATTATCAGAAATAATGTGTAGCAGCCACTTGGCATCTTGCCTGCAGTAGCAGAAGCTCGATAAACATTAGCCTTGTCCCTTACTTCACCTACTTGAGAAGTCGATGTTTCTCCCCATAAGGCTGTACCGTTCTTTCCAGCTTAAAGAGCTTTGGGTGGATCTTATCAGGAGTTTTAGCAGCGGAGTTACCTGTTAAAGGTATAAAGAGAGAATTTCTCTGCAGGATTTTCATAGTTAGATGGAGACAGATAGGGGAAGCTTTATCTTTGGCCATGTTACATAGGGGGTTTGATGCTGTGCCAAGGCTGGGGTGTTGGATGGTGCCCACGTGTGCTCCTAGCTGATGACCGAGCCTGGCCGGCTGTGGCCTCTACACACTGGCAAGTCTGTGTTCCTCTCTAGTGTCCCAGTGTACACAGCTCTCTTACATGTCGGTCATGCTTCATGCATGTAGGGGAATAACAGTGGCACTCGGGAAGGTACAGAGGTCAAGGGGCCTATTGATCCTGAATCTCAAGGCTCTGCTGTCAGTCTGAATAACCCCTCTCCCCAGGGGGAGAAAGGACAGATCTGTGGGTGAGGGGAGGAGGATGGTCTTTGTCGTGCTGTAGATGGATTCAGAGGAAGTAAGACGACTGCCAAGAGGGAATTCCCTGGCGATCCAGTGGGTAGGACTCGATGTTTTCGCTGCCATGGTTCAGGTTCGATCCCTGGCTGGGGAACTAAGATCCCGCAAACTGTACCGGGGGGATGCTTTGCTCTGGCTGGGCTTTCTTGCTCGTGGAGAGGAGCCTGGATGGGTGGGCGTGGCAGCAGAGGGAGCGGCAGGAGCAGAAGCAGCTCCGCACCTGCTCTCAGGCTGACTTCATCCATCTCTAAGGCAGGAACAATTCAGGGATGGATTGAGACCCTCCATACCCAGCAGAGTGCCTGCTCTACTGGAAGGCAGTCGTATCAACTCCTTCCTTATTGCTTAGCTCAATCTCCCTTTGTTCAAATGTTGTGGATTTTGACCACCTGATGCGAAAAGCTGACTGATTGGAAAAGACCCTGATGCTGGGAAAGATTGAGGGTGGGAGGACAGGGGATGACAGAGGATGAAATGGTTGGATGGGATCACCGACTCGATGGACCATGAGTCTGAGCAAACTCCAGGAGATGGTGAAGGACAGGGAAGCTTGGCCTGCTGCAGTCCATGGGGTCGCGACGAGTCGGGCACGACTGAGTGACTCAGCAGCTAGTGAGACTGCAGCAGCAGCGCCCTGCATTTGGCAGCTGACCACGTTTCTGGTGCTTGCCGCTCCTCCTGGGGCCGCTGAGGAAACTGGAGCACTCCGGGCCAGCAGGAGGCGGGGCAGAGGAGGTCCTGAGGTGGGTGTGTGAGGCTCCGGCCCATGCTCCCTCTCCCTCCGATCGCTCCCACATCTCTGGCGGCCTAGTCCTCAGTCTGAGCTCTCAGTTCTGCTTTCCAGGCGGAGGCGTCCTCACCTTCTCGTGAGCCTGTGCTCCCTGTGTTGCAATCCCGCACTCCCAAAGCTCAATTGATTCATTTTCTCACTCTCTCAGCCAGTGTTTGTTTTTTTTTAGAGTGTCTGCTTCTTCTATCTTTGCTCAATTTCAGCACCTTCTGGGTACAGACGCTATGACCAGGAGTTGCCCTAACACAGATTTCTTGGTCCTGAGAGTGTGCTGCTTTCGTGTGCACCTTCTGTATTCTGTGCCCTTAGGGGTAGGAGTTGCCCTAATCCTCACAGTTTCCCCGCAGGGGTAGCTGCTGGGCTTAGGCTTATTTTACGGTGAGGAAATGGACACCTAGGAGGTGAGCTCATCCACGGCCATGCCTCCCTGAAGGCGCCCCATCTGCCCTGATCTCGGAAGCTCACAGGGTTGGGCCTGGTTCGTACCCGGATGGGCGGAAGTGGGCTAATATGCCTGAGGACTGCTTGCTGTGTGGTGTTTGGAGAGACTGGAGTGTGGACCCTGGCTGTGGGCTCTGAAGTCCATGCTCTTGTTTGCTGGCCTCAGCTGTCACCTGTTGCCTGAGAGCGCCGGGTGACTGATGACCTTGTTGAAGATGACCCACCAGAGCCTGCATGGGGGGTGTCAGAGACCACACTTCTGGTTTGTCTCTGCACCAAGGCCATCTCCGAGCTCAGAAGCAGTTGTCATTTGCTTGAAAGACAAGGATGGGATGAGCTAGGAAATGTCAGCCTCAACTTATTCAGTTTCCCCTTAATTTTTTCGCCAGCCCATTGCTCTGCTGCTCAGCTCTAAAAAAACGCATGAGAGAATCTCCGTTGCCAGTGTCAGTGTGGGCTGGGCCTTGGCCTGGGAAAAGCCTCTCCCTGGGGCCTCATCCTGGCGGGATGGACCCTCAGGCCCACTTCCCTGTGTGCTGGGGCCGAGGGAGGGCAGGGAAGCAGAGGAGTTAGGCGCCTTGCAGACGCTCCGGGTAGAGCGTTCTCATTCCCTGTCCCCTCGCTTTCCCCTTCCCGTCTCTGCCATCAGCTCCGTGTCAGCTCTCTGCTGCAGTGAGGACAGTGGGGTGGCCCACAGCACCCGGGATTGAGGGCCTCCTGCACTGTGGTGGGTCGGACACGTTAGGGGTGTCTGCAGAACGAAGTCTTTCATTATGTTGTACCTGTGGTTGTATGTCATAAAATCCAAGAGGTTTTTTCTTTTTTTAGTTTCAGTGCTGGGATGCAGAAGTGCGTTTGTTTCACACACTTCCTCGGGGAAGAAACTGCAGCAGCTGGAAAAGAAACTTTCAGCTTAAAAACACTGTGAAGTTAATGTTCCCCCCAAACTGATTATTTGAGTTACGAAAAACAAGGTTTTTAAGAACTAGAAATGACAAAGTGGATCAATGAAGGCACACGTTTGAAAGGTTCTGTGAAGATTTGTGGTGAGGCTTTAAAAGTTGAGCTCTCGGCGTACTTGTTTTCAAACTAAGGTTTTGCTCCTGGTTTCACAAGTTGAACGTCCACTCCTGACCTCTGAGCTTCAGTTTCCAAGTGAAGGCTGGTGTGTCCTTCGAATGGTGTGGGAGCCTCCGTTGCATCAGTCCTCTCCCTTGAGGGTGTTGCCGTTTTCTTACTCTCGGAGGCTTGAAGCTTTTTGGAGTCCTCCTCATGTTGTTCCATCTCTCCTTTGTCCCGTGTGTTGCCTGGATGCGTTCCTCAGCTGTTCTAAATGCTTGACATTTTCTCCCATGGGATTCCTCTTCCCCCTTCCACCATCACTTCCCTGGTTCAGACTTTTATTTTTTAAAAATTTCTAATGTTTATTTGTTTTACACCTCTTATTGTTTGGCCTGTACTTTAAGTCAGTTGTTAAAAAATTGAAATATCATTGATTTACAATGTTGTGCTGATTTCTGCTGTATAGCAAAGTGACTCAGTTATACATAGACATACATTTAAAAAAATATTCTTTTCCATCATGATTTATCATAGGGTATTGATTATAGTTTTCTGTGCTTTGTAGTATATTGTTTCTCCAACCTCTATATAAAAGCTAGACGCTCAACACCTGTTTCTTGGATCGGCTCCTAACATCGTGTCCTGTTCTTACTCTGCTCTTGATCCACTTTTTGCACTGAAGCCAGAATTATCTCCTTGAAATGCAAACTAAATCATGTCCTTCTCTTCCTTAAGAACCTGCAGTGACTGCCCATCCTCTGCCTAGTAAAGGCCAGCTCCATCTCAAGGCCGCTCAGGGTTTGACTCAAGCCATCTTTTCAGCCTAGTTTCATGCTTTCTCTATGTTATCTGCATTTTGTATATTTTGGACCTTTAAAATCATTTTTTTCCATGTTCTTTTATGGTAGCTTGCTCTGTCCTTGTACTTTTCCTGTTTCCAATGTTATTAGGAGAGTAATAATTCCTTCCTCTTCACCTCTTTATTACTTTACCTGATTCTCAATTAAGCACTGTTTCATTATGTCCTGAGATTAATTTCATCACTTGGTTACCTCACTAGATTACTGGCTCCTTGGGGATCAGACCATGTCTTGCTTACTCATCTTTCATCATTTTGGACAATGTTTTTTTTTTTAACCAAGAAGACCGTTGATAGATGCGGAACTGAATTAATTTAATGTTACCTTTTCCAAATTATTTCTTTGTATACTGAGACCCCACCAGCCATTGGAGGAGGCTGAGGATTTAGGAGATCTCGTGGTCCTTGAAGGTGAGGGGATCCAGCTGAGCACTTTAAGGGAGGGCTTTTCCATTCATAGGGCAGAGAGTCAGTCTTTGTTAAAGGAACGTTGAATGAAATATGAAGTAGTTTTAGAAGAAAGGAAGATGGCTGAGCATCTGATGGCAGCTGATGACAAGTGAGAGCCTGCTGGGGAAGCAGAAGGCACTCTGACCCAGATAAAGACCTTTCTAAGCTTCAGTTTGCTCATCCGTGAAGCCAGGAGAACAGTGGCGTCTCTTCCATGAGGTGCTGGGATGATTTAATGAGGTAACACTTGCGGGCTGCTGGCACAGTGCCTGGTGGATGGGGAGTCCTCATTCAGTGTCGCTTGCTGCGTTGCTGTGGTTTCTGAGCATTTCTGAGGGCGGCAGCGGTGCTGGGAAGGGCTGTCAATGTCCTTACAGAAACCGCCTCTGTCGGGGCGGGGGCGAGGGGACCCTCAACACACCTTCCTCCACTGACATTTTAGGGCGCTGTGTTCTTCACTGCTAGGGAACGTTGATGATTGGGTGCTAACTTTTCTTCACAAAGCTCTCTGAAAACTCAATTTTAAGTAGTTTTGGAATTTTTTTGGCCACGCTGTATATCAGGAGAGATTTTAGTTCCCCTATCAGGGATCAAACCCATGCGCCCTGCATTAGGAGCACAGCGTCTTAACCACTGGACACCGGGGAAGTCCTAGAATAACTTTCACTATACAAACAGTATATGCTTCTTTTAGAAGTCTTATGGGCCTCCTGCACTGTGGTGGGTCGGACACGTTAGGGGTGTCTGCAGAACGAAGTCTTTCATTATGTTGTACCTGTGGTTGTATGTCATAAAATCCAAGAGGTTTTTTCTTTTTTTAGTTTCAGTGCTGGGATGCAGAAGTGCGTTTGTTTCACACACTTCCTCGGGGAAGAAACTGCAGCAGCTGGAAAAGAAACTTTCGGCTTAAAAACACTGTGAAGTTAATGTTCCCCCCAAACTGATTATTTGAGTTACGAAAAACAAGGTTTTTAAGAACTAGAAATGACAAAGTGGATCAATGAAGGCACACGTTTGAAAGGTTCTGTGAAGATTTGTGGTGAGGCTTTAAAAGTTGAGCTCTCGGCGTACTTGTTTTCAAACTAAGGTTTTGCTCCTGGTTTCACAAGTTGAACGTCCACTCCTGACCTCTGAGCTTCAGTTTCCAAGTGAAGGCTGGTGTGTCCTTCGAATGGTGTGGGAGCCTCCGTTGCATCAGTCCTCTCCCTTGAGGGTGTTGCCGTTTTCTTACTCTCGGAGGCTTGAAGCTTTTTGGAGTCCTCCTCATGTTGTTCCATCTCTCCTTTGTCCCGTGTGTTGCCTGGATGCGTTCCTCAGCTGTTCTAAATGCTTGACATTTTCTCCCATGGGATTCCTCTTCCCCCTTCCACCATCACTTCCCTGGTTCAGACTTTTATTTTTTAAAAATTTCTAATGTTTATTTGTTTTACACCTCTTATTGTTTGGCCTGTACTTTAAGTCAGTTGTTAAAAAATTGAAATATCATTGATTTACAATGTTGTGCTGATTTCTGCTGTATAGCAAAGTGACTCAGTTATACATAGACATACATTTAAAAAAATATTCTTTTCCATCATGATTTATCATAGGGTATTGATTATAGTTTTCTGTGCTTTGTAGTATATTGTTTCTCCAACCTCTATATAAAAGCTAGACGCTCAACACCTGTTTCTTGGATCGGCTCCTAACATCGTGTCCTGTTCTTACTCTGCTCTTGATCCACTTTTTGCACTGAAGCCAGAATTATCTCCTTGAAATGCAAACTAAATCATGTCCTTCTCTTCCTTAAGAACCTGCAGTGACTGCCCATCCTCTGCCTAGTAAAGGCCAGCTCCATCTCAAGGCCGCTCAGGGTTTGACTCAAGCCATCTTTTCAGCCTAGTTTCATGCTTTCTCTATGTTATCTGCATTTCGTATATTTTGGACCTTTAAAATCATTTTTTTCCATGTTCTTTTATGGTAGCTTGCTCTGTCCTTGTACTTTTCCTGTTTCCAGTGTTATTAAGAGAATAATAATTCCTTCCTCTTCACCTCTTTATTACTTTACCTGATTCTCAATTAAGCACTGTTTCATTATGTCCTGAGATTAATTTCATCACTTGGTTNTTATGGTAGCTTGCTCTGTCCTTGTACTTTTCCTGTTTCCAGTGTTATTAAGAGAATAATAATTCCTTCCTCTTCACCTCTTTATTACTTTACCTGATTCTCAATTAAGCACTGTTTCATTATGTCCTGAGATTAATTTCATCACTTGGTTCCCTCACTAGATTACTGGCTCCTTGGGGATCAGACCATGTCTTGCTTACTCACCTTTCATCATTTTGGACAATTTTTTTTTTTAACCAAGAAGATAGTTGATAGATGCGGAACTGAATTAATTTAATGTTACCTTTCCCAAATTATTTCTTTGTATACTGAGACCCCACCAGGCATTGGAGGAGGCTGAGGATTTAGGAGATCTCGTGGTCCTTGAAGGTGAGGGGATCCAGCTGAGCACTTTAAGGGAGGGCTTTTCCATTCATAGGGCAGAGAGTCGGTCTTTGTTAAAGGAACGTTGAATGAAATATGAAGTAGTTTTAGAAGAAAGGAAGATGGCTGAGCATCTGATGGCAGCTGATGACAAGTGAGAGCCTGCTGGGGAAGCAGAAGGCACTCTGACCCAGATAAAGACCTTTCTAAGCTTCAGTTTGCTCATCCGTGAAGCCAGGAGAACAGTGGCGTCTCTTCCATGAGGTGCTGGGATGATTTAATGAGGTAACACTTGCGGGCTGCTGGCACAGTGCCTGGTGGATTTAGAAGAAAGGGAGATGGCTGAGCATCTGATGGCAGCTGATGACAAGTGAGAGCCTGCTGGGGAAGCAGAAGGCACTCTGACCCAGATAAAGACCTTTCTAAGCTTCAGTTTGCTCATCCGTGAAGCCAGGAGAACAGTGGCGTCTCTTCCATGAGGTGCTGGGATGATTTAATGAGGTAACACTTGCGGGCTGCTGGCACAGTGCCTGGTGGACGGGGAGTCCTCATTCAGTATCGCTTGCTGCGCTGCTGTGGTTTCTGAGCATTTCTGAGGGCGGCAGCGGTGCTGGGAACGGCTGTCAATGTCCTTACAGAAACCGCCTCTGTCGGGGCGGGGAGGGGACCCTCAACACACCTTCCTCCACTGACATTTTAGGGCACTGTGTTCTTCACTGCTAGGGAACGTCGATGATTGGGTGCTAACTTTTCTTCACAAAGCTCTCTGAAAACTCAATTTTAAGTAGTTTTGGAATTTTTTTGGCCGCGCTGTGTATCAGGAGAGATTTTAGTTCCCCTATCAGGAATCAAACCCATGCGCCCTGCATTAGGAGCACAGTGTCTTAACCACTGGACACCGGGGAAGTCCTAGAATAACTTTCACTATACAAACAGTATATGCTTCTTTTAGAAGTCTTA
>SJYG01001557.1:0-94675 GCA_006410535.1 Litocranius walleri | reverse complement strand
AAGAGATTTTATTGGGAAAAGGCACCCGGGTGGAGAGCAGTAGGGTAAGGGAACACAGGAGAACTGCTCTGCCCCGTGGCTCACAATGTCGGGTTTTATGGTGAAGGGATTAGTTTCTGGGTGGCCTCTGGCCAATCATTCTAATTCAGAGTCTTTCCTGGTGGTGCACGAATGGCTCAACCAAGATGGATGCTAGCGACTGGGATTCTGGAAAGTGGATGGACACACGGTGTCTCCTTTTGACCTTTCCTGGACTCTTCCAGTTGGTGGTGGCTTATTAGTTCCGTATTCCTTAACAGGATAGCGTGTCATAAAACAACTCATGCACATGGTTACTATGGTGCCTGGCCAGGGTGGGCAGTTTCAATCAGTGTGCTTTCCGGAACATCGCTGGCATAATAAACCTGAGTTCTTCAACTGTCCCACTGTGGTGCTTGTTTTCTGCAACAATGAAAACACCTTCAGCCTCCTGGTCTCTGAAGCTGGAGGACCCTCACCTGCAGACAGGTGATCACAGTGGAAGTCGTTTTGTGAAAACCTGTGTCCCCAGACTGCAGAGGATAGTGAAAAGACCTAAGTACTCAGGGTGTCCTGTGGCTTCCGAAGTGGCACTAGTGGTAAAGAACCACTTGGCAATGCAGAAGACACCAAGAGGTGTGAGTTCAATTGCTGGGTCAGGAAGATCTTGTGGAGGAGGGCATGGCAACCCATTTCAGTATTCTTCCCTGGAGAGTCTCCATTGGCAGAGGAGCCAGGCAGGCTACAGTCCATTAGGAGGCAAATGGTCGGATTTACTCGCTAAAGGCAAGGCATCTGTGGGAAGATATGAGAGCAAAGCTTTGCAGGAACCCAAGGCCCCCAGGTGATTCTCACCAAACACACATTCCCCACCACCCCGCTGCGAAGGGCACAGGCAGAGGCAGTGGAGGGCCACACCCATCCTAGAAAGAGCCCTTCCCCAGGCAATCAGCCCAACATCTTTTGTTTCTAGAAGTTCCTGCCCTAATCGTCAGCTCAGTAGTGGTCTCAGAAGTGAGGACTGTGAGGTTAAACTCAGGGCTCCAAAAACCCTCATAATGTGTGTCAGCTAGCCCAGTAGTCTGGTCTGTAGTCTCCCGTGATTGTACTGTGACCTGTTCTCTGTAATGCAAAAAGAAAGGAGATCTCTCAGGGGTGGTCTGCAAAGAGAATGTATCAAAGGTAAGTAGAAAATACAAAATGTGATTAGCATATCAGATTAGTCTTGATTGCTGCCTACAGATCCGCAACAGTTCAGTTCAGTTCAGTTGCTCAGTCATGTCTCTTTGCGACCCCATGAGTCCCAGCACGCCAGGCCTCCCTGTCCATCACCATCTCTCGGAGTTTACTCAGACTCACGTCCATCGTGTCCATGATGCCATCCAGCCATCACATCCTCTTTCGTCCCCTTCTCCTCCTGCCCCCAATCCCTCCCACCATCAGAGTCTTTTCCAATGAGTCAACACTTCGCATGAGGTGGCCAAAATTCTGAGTTTCAGCTTTAGCATCATTCCTTCCAAAGAAATCCCAGGGTTGATCTCCTTCAGAATGGACTGGTTGGATCTCCTTGCAGTCCAAGGGACTCTCAGGAGTCTTCTCCAAAACCACACTTCAAAAGCATCAATTCTTCGGCTCTCAGCCTTCTTCACAGTCCAACTCTCACATCCATACATGACCACTGGAAAAACCATAGCCTTGACTAGACGGACCTTAGTCAGCAAAGTAATGTCTCTGCTTTTGAATATGCTATCTAGGTTGGTCATAACGTTTCTTCCAAGGAGTAATCTTTTAATTTCATGGCTTCAGTCACCATCTGCAGTGATTTTGGAGCCCCAATAATGAAGTCTGACACTGTTTCCCCATCGATTTCCCATGAATTGATGGGACCAGATGCCATGATCTTCGTTTTCTGAATGTTGAGCTTTAAGCCAACTTTTTGACTCTCCACTTTCACTTTCATCAAGAGGCTTTTACATTCCTCTTCGCTTTCTGCCATAAGGGTGGCAGCTCAACATCTCAGGAAAACTTGAGATGGATAATGGATTTTAAGTTTTTTTTACCTCTGAAGTGATCTGTTCTATATTTACCTTTCAAATCTACTTTGTTACTTTGGCTAAGTGAATATATTGTTTCTCAGTGATCTACATGATTTTATCTGACTGAGTATTATAATCCCTTCTCATATTTGTCGAAAAACTTCCCAAATAACTTGATTACTACCTGCCTTTGGAATGCTTCAGAGAGTCCCTGAGACATTCCAGCGAGCTAGCAAACTACTTGGGTTCATTGGACATGTTAAGTTACATGGGAAGTACTGTTGAAGGGGTGATAGATATTCTCAGATTATACTGTATGGTGGATGTTGCCAATATAGGTATCCTAAAATTATGTGGAGTCCATATAGATCTGATATGCCTTAATAACATGTGGTCAACTATAATTCTCGTTATCCTGTTAAAGTGTTACAAGTCACAGCATGACCAGGCTACACTGTCAATTGCACATTCTTCAGAATGCTGCTACTTTATGATTCATGGAAAAGGTTTTTCTAAGGTTAGTTGAAAAACAAATTTTGTTTATCTGGTCGGCTAGTAGCAGACTGAAATTTAGTCTAATCTCTATATTAATAGGACAAAGTTTTCTTAGAATGCAGTTTTCAAGAAGACATTGTGTATTTCTTTGCCTTTAAGTGATTTGTATTAAATTTAAAAATCTTTTGTTCCTTTGATAAAGTAAATAAGCATTACTTAAGATTGTGTTGAAGAGAAATCGCTCAGTTCATGTCTGACTCTTAGCGACCCCATGGACGGCAGCCTACCAGACTCCTCCGTCCATGGGATTTTCCACGCAAGAGTACTGGAGTGGGGTGCCATTGCCTTCTCTGCTAAGATTATGGTACATGTAGACAAAGCTCATTCTTCTACAAAAATGACCCCTGACGGTTACACTTTGCTATCCTGATGTCCTTAAAACATGGCCATAGTCTGCTACTAAGTCGCAGAATTAAAAATGGGTGAACAATAGCTGTGAATCAAAGAGTTGGTGCTATGGGAAATCCAAGATGGCCACCTGGCTTTTCCAGGCTCCCTGACAAATCTCATGTGTATTTGATGGGTTAAAGCCTTCCCTGGCTACAGGGTTAATGCCCTCATACTGAAAAAATTATGTTTCACTGAATATTAACCTTTTTTCATTGTTAAACTAAGTTTCTACTTTTGTTAATTAAGGTCTAGTGTTTACCAAGACTCACTTCTGAGGTGGTTCCTTGTCACAGTGTTTTTCTACAAGATTCAACTAAGTTATTTAAAAGGACACTACGTTTGTTTCTAAAGCTGATCCAGGACGCGCCTTCAGATAAAGATGAGATGCCCCATGATGTGCAAGCAAGAGAATAACACCAGGCTTTAGTCCTTTAACAAACGAAGTCAGGTGACCTGGGGCACACTGGGCTCTACCTACTGAAAGTTCTTCACTTAATCATTCTTCCTTACGACCTTCCTAATAAGTGCCAGCGATAGCTACATTATTTTCTATGACACTTGTTTCAGATTGTTTCTTACGGTATCCAATGCATGACTGAGCCTGTGATAAAATGCTGATATGCAGTTCCAGATGAGATCAATGATTATAATAATGTAACTCTAGATATGGGAAGAAGCAAGAAAAGGGAATATATTCCAGGACCAAGAGGTTGGTCAACTATAATTCTAGTTATCCTGTTAAAGTGTTACAAGTCACAGCATGACCAGGCTACACTGTCAATTGCACATTCTTCAGAATGCTGCTACTTTATGATTCATGGAAAAGGTTTTTCTAAGGTTAATTGAAAAACAAATTTTTTTTGTTTATCTGGTCGGCTAGTAGCGGACTGAAATTTAGTCTAATCTCTATATTAATAGGACAAAGTTTTCTTAGAATGCAGCTTTCAAGAAGACATTGTGTATTTCTTTGCCTTTAAGTGATTTGTATTAAATTTAAAAATCTTTTGTTCCTTTGATAAAGTAAATAAGCATTACTTAAGATTGTGTTGAAGAGAAATCGCTCAGTTCATGTCTGACTCTTAGCGACCCCATGGACGGCAGCCTACCAGACTCCTCCGTCCATGGGATTTTCCACGCAAGAGTACTGGAGTGGGGTGCCATTGCCTTCTCTGCTAAGATTATGGTACATGTAGACAAAGCTCATTCTTCTACAAAAATGACCCCTGACGGTTACACTTTGCTATCCTGATGTCCTTAAAACATGGCCATAGTCTGCTACTAAGTCGCAGAATTAAAAATGGGTGAACAATAGCTGTGAATCAAAGAGTTGGTGCTATGGGAAATCCAAGATGGCCACCTGGCTTTTCCAGGCTCCCTGACAAATCTCATGTGTATTTGATGGGTTAAAGCCTTCCCTGGCTACAGGGTTAATGCCCTCATACTGAAAAAATTATGTTTCACTGAATATTAACCTTTTTTCATTGTTAAACTAAGTTTCTACTTTTGTTAATTAAGGTCTAGTGTTTACCAAGACTCACTTCTGAGGTGGTTCCTTGTCACAGTGTTTTTCTACACGATTCAACTAAGTTATTTAAAAGGACACTACGTTTGTTTCTAAAGCTGATCCAGGACGCGCCTTCAGATAAAGATGAGATGCCCCATGATGTGCAAGCAAGAGATTAACACCAGGCTTTAGTCCTTTAAGAAACGAAGTCAGGTGACCTGGGGCACACTGGGCTCTACCTACTGAAAGTTCTTCACTTAATCATTCTTCCTTACGACCTTCCTAATAAGTGCCAGCGATAGCTACATTATTTTCTATGACACTTGTTTCAGATTGTTTCTTACGGTATCCAATGCATGACTGAGCCTGTGATAAAATGCTGATATGCAGTTCCAGATGAGATCAATGATTATAATAATGTAACTCTAGATATGGGAAGAAGCAAGAAAAGGGAATATATTCCAGGACCAAGAGGCTAGTAAGACAGGTACGGTCCAGAGATTTTGCTACTCACAAGGCCTGCTCTAGAAACAGCACATTGAGTGGCCTATGAATGGAACCTTCCCTAGACCTGGGAATGAGCCTTCTCAGTGCCGCAGGACACAATGGCCAAGAAATGCGCCCAAAGCATGGTCAAATATGTGGCTGTGAAGGGACCCTGCTGACTGGACTCTGCCAGCTGTCCCTACAAAGATGACATCATGACCACTTCAAGCTCCTGACCTTCAACAGCCCCCAAATGGAGTTCAGAGCAGAGGTCAGAAATGGGAGAGAAGCCACTGAGTTTTGCTCCTCTGGGGATGTTCACCTCGAGGAGTGTTGTGTGTGTCACGGGTCATGCCTTGTGCGAGCTCTCATGTGACCCTGTGTTGACATTGCTCCTGGCCCCACCCTAACCATGGGTATCCCAGCACATGGCTCCATTGTCTCTCAGATGTTGTTTTCACCAGGTCACCAGCATAGACCCACTGAAATCAGGGCCTAGGATTGCATTCGTCATGGAGCTGGAGCCACTGTGGTGCTGTGGGGGCAGCTCAGGCTCTGGCCTGGCCCCATCCCCTCATGTGCGAGCCCGCAAAGTCTAGAGCTGCTAAAGCTACACCTGCTTGACAGGGTGGTTGGGGGCGGGGTCCTGCTTTTCCATCAGATGCTCTTCAGGGACTGAGGTTACCAAGCCAGTTGTGGGTGGAAAAGCATTGTTTGTGCAGCTGTGTGGAGAGGTGTCAGCTTTCTTCCTTAACCCTGGGGCTAGCTGTGCTTTCATCTCCATCAGTGCATGTGGCCCACCCACAGGTGTCTGCTCCTGAGGCTTCCCCAGAACACAGGAGACTGCTGATGGTGGAGGAGGCCCATGAGGGGAGGCCGTGGCTGGGGATCAGTAGAGCCCACCTGAGTGGGAGCCCTTCCTGGATGCTGGCGATACAGGGGCCAGCACAGGGGGAGAGGGGCTGCGGTAGGGCTCTTCTCTGGCCATCAGTCAGCAATGGCGCTATGCTGTATGGTGGTTCAGGCTTCTGCCACAACATCCCTGTTTATAGAGCTTCTCCCTCCCTGTCTTTCCTGCAGGATGACTCAATGGATATGAATTTGAGTAGTCTCCAGGAGTTGGTGATGGACAAGGAGGCCTGGCATGCTCTGGTTCATGGGGTCACAAAGACTCGGACATGACTGACTGACTGTACTGAACTGACTGATGCTTTAATGCCTGAGAGCTGTCATCTGACACCTATTTCTGAAGTTACTTTTGGAAAATGGTCTGACCGAAATCAGCCAACTATGGATGTTTTCAGTAGGAAACAATGTCTTTGTTCAGCACTTTATAAATTCCAGAGTAGGGAAGGTATTTTTACTGCTTCCTGGTAGCTCAGATGGTAGAGAACCTGCCTACAATGCAGGAGACCAGGGTTCGATCCCTTGGTTGGAAAGATCCCCTGGAGAAGGAAATAGCTACCCACTCCACTATTCTTGCCTGAAGACTTCCATGGATAGATGAGCCTGGCTGGCTACCATCCATGGTGTTGCAAAGAGTCTGACATGATTGATGGACTAAGCACACAACTGTCAACTCTATACACTGTTTCTATGAAAGATCATTGCTATAGATTTATGTTTATGAATCATGGAGGTGTTCTTGGCACACATATAGTAACCTTAAAAATTTATGATTTCTGTAAGGTACTCCATGATTTCACATATATGTGAAATCTCTGCAATTCCAGCCATTAGTTACATTAAACATCAGGATTCATACCACTTGGAATCTACAATAACAAGCACTGTCACAGAAATTACAGTGTGACTTCCTTGGTGGTCCAGTAACTAAGAGCTTGCTCTCAATGCTAGCTGCAGCAGGGCAGGGGTGTGAAGTGGGGGGTTGGGATTGGGGAAAGGTGCCTAGGTTTGATCCCTGGTCAGGGAACTAGATCCCATATGCCACAAGTAAGGTCCGGTACAGCCAAACAAATATTTTTCAAAAAGAATTACACTAACATACATTAGGAGGCACTGGGAACTGATATCTAGTGTGGCACCTAATCTCCCTTTAATAGCTCCGTTTAAGTTTTTGAATTACTCCTCCTTCCAGCGTTGCTTTGGCACTGGATTACTTTGAGTCAGAACAGTTCCTTTTTCCTGTATGGTCACCGACCCAGATTCCCCAAAGCACCTGTTTTTTACAGATTCTTGCCCATAGGCTGAAACAGAAAATACTCACCTGATATCCTCACATAGCCCGGATATCGGGGCCAGGGTGCTGGTCACGGCAAGCTGCTCTTTTGACAGGGAGGGAAGCAGCCAGACCCCTAGATATAGGTTTGTGATTCTATGACCTCATGTCCCCTCAGAACTGCAATTATCTTTTCACCTGTATCTGCAATGTGAGACAGGCTTGGGGAACTGACATTATTTGTGAAAATCTTTATTGATCAGTTGCTAATGATAAAACAACACTTAAAAGTGTGTACAGATCCTCTCCAAAGGGACTATTGAAATGCTTGAGGAAGGTTCAATTCCCTTTGGTCCCTGGAGACAGACAGGGACTCACAAGGAAGCAGCAGTAAATACTGAGGTCTAAGAAAGGAAGGGAATTTCAGGTGTCTGCGTGTACAGTTTGTATCCATGAGAAGTGTTTCTACCAAAAATGAGTTATTTCCTACTCTTGAGACCACTGAATTGTGCCTCTGTTTAGATGATGAGTAGAGAAATGGAGCCAAAGCACCAGAGAGGGATTTTCAAAACTTTCTCCGTCATTTTACAAAGGGGAAATTTTCATACCTCATTGCCTGAAATGTCATAGAACTTCTCAAAAAGTATCTTGAGGCAAATATCCATGTTTATAGTTAGGATTCAATGTCGGATAGGTAGAAATTCCCACATAATTTCCACTGTAGTCTGCAATAGCAGGTACACTTTAGTACCATGTCCCTAGAAAATATTCTCCTAGTTCTTAGTGACCAAAGTCATATTCAGAACCAGAGTTTCCAGCAGGAATCGTGCGATTTGACCTACTGATACGTCTATGATGAAAAGCAATATCCCCTACTTAGAATTTGTCCCCACTGACAGATATTTATGAAACATTTTCTTTTCATTTTGTTCACACCCCAAAACATGTGGGACCTTAGTTCCTGGGCTAGGGAAGGAACTGCAATGCTGAATCGGAAGGCGGGGTCTTAACCAGTGGGCCCATGGGGAAGCTCCTAAACACATTTTCTTAATAAGTAATGGTGTATCTTGACATACATTTTCCTTTATATTGTGATGACTAATGCTTTCTGTGTAAGAAATGATTAAATCTTGAACTCATATCTAGCTCCCTGAGCAAGGGTTGAACCCAATAACCTGCAGTGGAAGCACAGCATCTTAACCACTGGACTACCAGGGGAGTTTCTAATCTCACATTTAAACAGAAGGGTGTACTCTCCTGGAATACAATGGTTTGTGGACCTCTCACTGTTTTTGCTTGTTGAGTTAGCTCTTCTCCAGATTATCCTTTCAAGGACTGGGTGAAGAGGAGGTTAGGAAAGAAAGCCAAACGTGGGAGAGGGTGTTTAGGAAGCTAGTGAAAAGCAGTCGATGTGATCCACGTTCCCTATTTGCCCACTGTCGTGCCCAGTTTTAGCACAAAAAGACCTGCTTCTTGGAAACTTGTTCAGTCCTGGAAGAAGCAGGGCAGTTGGTAGCTTCAGCAGTAGCAGTAACAATTAACAGAGGAAATCTGTGTATCAACAGATTCTGACAGGAGTAACAGTATGTCATTTCTGTGGTTACCTTATAACGACAATGTGGATTTGGGTCTCCCTCTTTCTTTCCAGAATCACTTCCTAATAAAAGCCAGCTGCCCTGATGTAAGCAGGTCTCTGGTGACAGTTACTGAGGCTTCCCAACGGATTATCTGAGTGGGTGCGTCTACTTTTCGTCACTGAGGAGACACCCATCTTCACACACTCACACAAAGCGCTTTTGAATTTTCCCCGTTTTTCAATTTGCTGAAAACATCTCGGCTTCCCATCGAGGAGGCTCTCAAAATTCTTTCACTTTTCCCGTGTATTGTTAGAAACACTAACTTAGAACAGGCAGGAAGCACCTCTGCTCCAGAGGAAATCAAAGAGATTTAAAGGCAACAAAAGGCCGAGAAAGGAAGCACAGCTGGAAAGAACGACCAACACACCCAAAACTGTAAGGGGCGGGGTTGAAGGGATGCTAGGCTCCGCCCCCACTGGCCCCGCCCTTAAGTACCTGCGTTTCCGGCCTCGTCCCACCCTCTCCCCTTTCGTCGCCTCTCCTTGGCCACGGTGTAGCGCACTCACCTTCCTCTGTACCGGATCTTCCGTCCGCGCGTGCGCAGTCCTGCAGACCCGGAATTGAGTTTAAGTGAGTCACAGAGTGTTCTGGTAAGCTTGTTTGTTTGTTTAAAACCCGATTCCTAGTCCACAGCCTGTTGTCTTTCACACGTGGGTTTTGGGGGTCTCTGTGGACGTTCAGACTACCGTCCCCATTTTCCCGTTCCCAGTGTGTCCTCGCATCGCCGTGAGAAGTTCTGAAGTCTCTTAGCTTAGCTTCCGCTTCCCTGGGTCCACGTCCGCTTCCTGCTAATATCGTTCTAGAGTCCGTGCCTTTCTCTGGCTGTTCTACCTTCTAACTTGTAGAAACGGCTGCTTAAAGTCCTCCATTGCCCAACCGCTAGGTCCCTGATCCACGAAGAGGTGAAGGAGGCTCTATTCTGTATGGAGTTTGGTCAGGGTGTCGCCTAAGGTTTGAAGGGGAGGGTCAGCCTAGAACGTGTGGTTTTCACAGGAAGGGCCGCGAGCTCTGAAGAAAAGAATAAAACTAAAAACACCTGGTTCGATTCTGTGTTCCAGAATCCTTGCCGTGTCAGTGGCCGTTGAGGATTGTGTTTTGTACGTGTTGAGATCCTCCCTCTGTGTGGGGCTGTGTTATAGGGACCTCGGTGTGTTTTTCTAAGTATTGAACAGTCTATTTTCAACATTCAGGGGTCACTTCCCAAGACTGATCTTAACGTGAGAAGAGGAAAGCGAGGAGTCAGAAATGACCGAGGTAAGAGGCATAGTCCTTTTGTTTGTTCTGTTTCTCTTTCCTGAATCGCTGTTTCTTTGGACTTGATTGATAAGCTTCTTAACTTCTGAACGGCTTTGTTTGAACTAACCTAGAGTCATCATCCCAAGGGACCTGGCACATCAGTGTGCAGAAAACAGAGTATTGCCAGCCAAAGAAGCTCACTCAAGCTTTTAAGTCAAGCTTTTAAGCTCAAGCTTTTATTGGGGTTTAGCTACATAGACGGGATTGATAACATCTCCAGTATTCTCCCCTCCTTAGAAAAGTGAAGACGCTCTATGGTGTCCGACTCTTTGGGACCCCGTGGACTGTAGCCCGCCAGGCTCGTCTGTCCATGGGATTCTCCAGGCAAGAATACTGGAGTGGGTTGCCATGTCCTTCTCCAGGTTATCTTCTGAACCCAGGGATCGAACCCAGGGCCTCCTGCATTGCAGGCAGATGCTTTATTCTCTGAGCCACCAGAGAAGCTAATAAGCCAACCTGGCTCAAAGCCCCAAACTTCTAGTCACTTCCTTGGTCTTTGTGAAATGGCCAGCCTCACAACCTGAGTCATCCCATTATTAAACTAGGGGTCGACTGTAGGTCATGTTGTTAGCATACATTATCAGGGCCCACGGAGAGTAATAAAGCCACTTCCCTCACTAAGGAAATTCCAAGAGGAAAAAAAAAAAAATTCCAAGAGTAGTTAAGAAACTTCCACGACCTGGGGACCAAAGCCTGACTAATTTTTTTTTTTTTTTTTTAGTTTTAGTATTAATTTATTTTTGGCTATACTGGGATTTTGCTGATGAACTTGTGATTAGGAGACGCTACTATCATGTTGTGGAGCCCTGGCTCTAAGGCACCGGTTCAGTTGTTGTATTAATAACTGGCAGGCTCTGGAGCAGGTGGGCTTTATTAGTTGTGGCTCACTAGCTTAGTTCCTTCAAGGCATGTGGGATCTTCCCTGACCAGAGATGGAACCCTCCTCTTCTGCATTGACAGGCAGATTTCTCACCACTGGACCATCAGGCAAGTCCCTAAATTATTTATTACACAATGCTGAAACCTAAATCTTTCTTCTATGCCCTTTGATTTTTTTTCCCCCGTCTGATATTTGTTGTTACCTTGAAATAGCTCACCTGATTGCATTATTTAAAAATATTTTGTTGTGTTTACCTTTTATTTTATTGTTCAAAATAATGTATAAGTCTCTCTTTAGGTGAGCTTCCTTGGCTACCTTGTAGCTATTTTGCTTCATATATTTTGAAGTTTCACTAGTCTATACAGTGATTATTTCATCTGTAATTTGGCAGAATTACAGATTGTAATTACAGAAATCTGTAATTTCCCGCTATTTCGTTTTTTTTTTACTTTTAAATTCAAAATTATGTTGGCTCTCCTAGATACAGCTGAGACTTGTATTTGAAATACCCATGTTTGTTTTGAGTTTGAATTGTTCTGAATTTGCAGTCACTGAAGTCTTTATGTCACCATACCTTCGAAGTAAAACTTGTGATTTTCAGACTTTATGTGCTTCAATAAAGGTTCACATTTCTGCACATAGGTCTAGAAATGTGTTCTAAACAGGTGTCATGGTATATTTGCTAATAAAATGTAGACTATTTCTCATTGTGTTTTTGCTCATTCTTACTAAAGAAAATAAAATGTTTTCAGTGAACCCAGGTGGCTCAGTGGTAAAGAATCCGCCTGCCAATGCAGGAGAACTGGGTTTGATTCCCAGGTTGGGAAGGTCCTCTGGAGAAGGAAATGTCAACCCCCTCCAGTATTCATGCCTGGGAAATCCCATGGATGGAGGAGTCTGGATGGCTACAGTCCATGCGATCCCAAATGTTAGATATGATTTCACACATTCATGCACAATTTGTAAATGTTTGTTTTACCATAAATGCTAAAATACACTTGAGTTTTTTTTTTTTAAAGTGGGTTAAGAAATGTTTCTTCCAAAAGATCTGTTACTTATGGAAGGTTCCTTTTACCTTGAGGTGAGGTGAAGGTGAAGTCGCTCAGTCGTGTCAAACTCTTTGCGACCCCATGGACTGTAACCTACTAGGCTTCTCTGTCTGTGGGATTCTCCAGGCAAGAATACTGGAGTGGATTGCCATTTCCTTCTCCAGGGGGTCTTCCTGACCCAGGGATTGAACCCAAGTCTCCGCATTGGAGGCAGACGCCTTAACCTCTGAGCCACCAGGGAAGCTTGTATGCAGGCAGAAACCTAGGTTTATATAAAAGACATCATTTCTTGAATATTTCTATTTATTCTAACCTTTGAAAATTGTTGTTACATATTTTTCATGGCCTTAGATTGTTTGATTTTAGTGAAATGAACATATTGTTCCATTTTAATATATGTATGCATGAAAATCAAGATTGCCGGGAGAAATATCAATAACATCAGATATGCAGATAATACCACCCTTATGGCAGAAAGTGAAGAGGAGCTAAAGGGCCTCTTGATGAAGGTGAAAGAGGAGAGTGAAAAGTTGGCTTAAAGCTCAACATTCAGAAAACGAAGATCATGGCATCTGGTCCCATCACTTCATGGGAAATAGATGGGGAAACAGTGGAAACAGTGTCAGACTTTATTTTGTGGGGCTCCAAAATCACTGCAGATGGTGACAGCAGCCATGAAATTAAAAGACGCTTACTCCTTGGAAGAAAAGTTATGACCAACCTAGATAACATATTCAAAAGCAGAGACATTACTTTGCCGACTAAGGTCCGTCTAGTCAAGGCTATGGTTTTTCCTGTGGTCATGTATGGATGTGAGAGTTGGACTGTGAAGAAGGCTGAGCACTGAAAAATTGATGCTTTTGAAGTGTGGTGTTGGAGAAGACTCTTGAGAGTCCCTTGGACTGCAAGGAGATCCAACCAATCCATTCTGAAGGAGATCAACCCTGGGATTTCTTTGGAAGGAATGATGCTAAAGCTGAAACTCCAGTACTTTGGCCACCTCATGAGAAGAGCTGACTCATTGGAAAAGACTCTGATGGTGGGAGGAATTGGGGGCAGGAGGAGAAGGGGACGACCGAGGATGAGAGGCTTGATGGCATCATGGACTCGATGGACGTGGGTCTGAGTGAACTCCGGGAGTTGGTGATGAACAGGGAGGCCTGGTGTGCTCATGGGGTGGCAAAGAGTCGGACATGACTGAGCGACTGACCTGAACTGATGAATGAAAATGTTCATATGATTTGATCAGTTATTTTTCTTTAGTTAGAGAAGCTTCTATGAACTTTCTTTGGAGTTGTCCCTGTATATTTGTCTCTGTATCATTAAATTTAGAGTACATAAAGTGAAGAAAATCTAAGCTGTTTAAGGAATGTTTGCTACATATTTGCAAAAAGGTGGAGCAACAACATAATTGATTTTCAGTTATTTCCATTACACATCCAAGCCTCTGTAAAAACTCTCAAAAAAATACATAGTATATCCTAAATAGTTAAAATGATTGTTGGTACTGAGGATGCTATCATATTTGATCTGTAAAATTTGTAAAACACTTGAAGTTCAAAAGTAAGTATGATTCTCTACCTTACTATTGTATTTCATTACTCTTCAAAACAGTCTTTCATGGAGCACAATTTTGAACATCACTAGTTAAAAGAAGCTTGTTAACAATACTCTGAAAAAAATTAAGCTTGCTAAAATGAATGGCACATTTCTTCCACTCAAGAACTCTTGGGTCAGATTATACTTTTCAAAAATTCTGCCTTTTTCCTTGATAGACAGTTCACCCTGTCATACGAATGCAGCACTCAAATGTACCCATGTTTTTCTGATTATGTTAGCATTTGTTTTCCAGATCAGAATAGTTTCTGAAATGGTGTGTGGGTCATTTCTCATCTTTTTTTAAAATTAGCATTATGGTAGAAAATATTTCTGTGTAAAAGTCATATTATAGTATAATAGCAGTTCAGTCCTGCTCCCAGGACTGAGATAATGAGATGTATGGATTTCCTTCAATAAACTCTTTCTGTTCAGTAAATCTGCCTAGTTACGACCCTCCCTCTTGAGATATGGGTTGTCTTCTGACCTTATGACCATTGTTAATTCCGTGTTTCTTTGGTAATGGTTCCTATACATTTGGTTTTCTGATCTATATCATTGTCAAAGAAATTCCTTAACAACCTATGTATGCTCACACAAAGATCATTAAAGCATCCTTGTTCCATCAGAGCTTGGGTCCCTGTGTCTTTCTTTCTCTCTGGATCTCTCCCTCAGGCTAATTCTCTGGCACGTGGGGACCTGAAGAGCTCACTTTCTCACCTGGGCTTTCAAGACCTCTTTGAGAAGATGCCCTGTGCCCCTGTGAGTGGTACAAGCCCTGTGTCAAGGGGTTTATTGGTTCTCAGTATCAACCAGGGAATATCAGCCTCTTTCTCTCTTTGATTTTCTTAGTATGGACTCTGGACCACCAGATTCTGGTCCCTTAAAGGACTGCAACATTAGGCTAAAGATTAGGGAAGGCATATATGAAGTGAAATTTACCTACAACACATTTTAAAAATATTTATTTATTTGGCTGCACTGCGTCGTCTTGTGGCAGGTAAGATCTTCAGTCATCCTTGTAATTTTCAGCTTCTTTGGTTGTGACATGTAAACTCTTAACTACAGCATGTGGGATCTAGTTTCCTGATCAGGGAAAGAACCAGAGCTCCATGCATTGGGAACTCAGGGTCTTAGTTATTGGCTCATCACGAAGGCCACAAACTAACATTTTTTAATGATAGATTCAAATCATAGTTTCCATAAGAGTGCCAAAATACCCATGCAGTGACAATGCATACCTCCATGTTCTTCTTATCCCATGACTCATGTTCACTGGTTTAGGTGCTTCTGTGAGATTCCCATGCTATGAATTTGCTTTTTTTCCATTTGAGTTGAACAAGTGTTTTGCAAAGAAAATGTGACGGATGTGCCTAAACTATCACAATTAAAGGAGTAATTTCATGTCTTCTTACCTTCTTTCTGCCTTGGAAAATGAACACTCACGTGTGTTTAGCAGAGATGCTGGGTTGAGAGAGTTGTGGTTTTCATCCCAAGCCCAAGTCTGATCTTTTCCAGTACAACCCATGCTCACAATACAAAGTCTCATCAAACTTTTGTATTTTCCAAAATGTTTGTAAGAATCTTATTAGTCCTAATCTATGCTCATCTGTATTAAAATTTAAAATACAGCTCAGTGCAAATAAAGAATATCATCCTCTAACATTATGTACATTTTAATCCATTCAAAATTACCTGAGTTAGTGACATGAAAATTTTTCTCTCTTCGTCTTGATGAGCAAATAGCCCCATTTGATTGTATGTCTGCAATCAGTGGAGATGAGTTTGAGTAGGCTCTGGGAGTTTGTGTTGGACAGAGAGGCCTGGCGTGCTGTGGGCCATGGGGTCGTGAAGAGTCGGATTCGACTGAGCAACTGAACTGAACTGTATGTATGAAAATAGTAATGTAACTTGATCAATTTTTTCATTTTCTTCTTCTCTTTTTCTTTGTTTTTTTGAAGAACTTCTGGGGAAGGGAATGACTACCCATTCCAGTATTCCTGCTTGGGAATTTCTTGGACAGAAGAATCTGGCAAGTTAGAGTCCATGGGGTCACAAAGAATGGGACATGACTGAGTGACTAAAACTTTTCATGTCTTTGGTATTCTTTAAAGTTACAGAAACTTCTATCAACTTTTCTTAGAGTTGTCTCTGTGAATCTGTTTTATTAGTCAAAATCTGAAGTACATAAAATGAAGTAAAGTATAAGCTCTGGCATTTAATGTTAAAATAAGTGCCACATGGTACAAGAGCAACATTACTGACGTTTTCTTAGTTCTCTTGCACTTTCAAGACTCTGATAAAAACAATCAAAGATATAGAGTATATACTAAATAGTTAAAATGATTCTTTCTGCCAAGGTTGTTGTTACCCAAAGAGTGAAGAGCATATCAAACCATTGAGGGTCTTAGAATGCAGAAACAGAAAAACCAGACCCGTATTGTCTGATGTCTGGAAATTGTTTTCCAACCCACACCCAGACCACGACATATTTGGTGGCTTGTTCAGGGACTTGGAGTCTCTTCCCCCGCCTCCTCGCTTCTCATTTCTCATAGGGACCCTCTGCCAACAGGCAGCTGCTCTGGCGGCAATTGAGGAACTCTGGCCAGGGTTACCCTCTGGTGTGTTCCAAACGCCTCACTGCACCCAGCGTAGCTGCCGCTTGAATGGGTGAGGGTCTCTCTGAGGACTATACCAACCAGTATTGTGTGGGCACAGGTCAGACACATAAAAGCCATTAGGGCGCCTGCAACAGACTCCCATGTGAGGTTAAGGGGCACACAGAACAGGTCAGGCCTCAAGGGCATCCGCCCGCAGCAAGACAACTTCTGTCTACCCTGTCAGGTGGTTGAAGCAAAACAGAGACCATTGTCCCCGGGCCACCGCCTCCTGATATATTGTAAGGCAGATTCCTCAGCTTCCTATGTCACTTTCACTTCTTTCCCTTTGGGTCCGGATTGATTTACAGGAGCCTGGCTGTTGCCTCTGAGCCATCCCAGGAGTGCCTTCCACGTTTCAGGGAATCACCAAATGGTGAGTATCCTGTTTGCTCCCGGGAATCTTTTCTGCTCGTGTCATGTGGTGGCTTAGCTGCACGGTTCTCAGTGGTCTCCTCTAACTGTTGGACGCTAGGCCATTTTGTGCATTAGTTGCCCGGATAGATCACTGCGAGGAAAGGGACGCCTTTCTGTCAGCCAGTGACTCTCAGTACTCCCATCCTATGGTAGGGAGGCTAAGAGTGAATTCTGTTACGTCCCAGGAGGCTCTCTCATACTCAACCCTTGGCTACATTCTCAGAAACTGGAAACTTTTGACGCTCCAAATGGCTTGGCTCCAATACAATGGGGGACCCTCCAAAAATGGCCTCTGAATGGCACACTAAGTTTTTCCAAAAGAAAGGAAAGGACTCAGAATTTCCTTACGTTCTGTTGCCTCCCCGTCTCCTGTCCCTCTCTGTCTCTCTCCATCAGATTTCCTAGATGACCCCTACTCGACCTTTCATATCCCCATGATCTCTAGGAAAGGATTCTGAGGTTCCCTTTGGTCCAGGTCTGTCTTCTATATTCAAAAGCCTGAAGGATCAGAGAATGTCGTAACATTCTAAAGAATCCCCTTCTAAGGAAGGTTATCTCTCAGGTGGAGAGGGAACCAAGCTTTCCCCACTCCTGACCATCCTAAAGAATTCCCTTCTGAGTACTCCTGTTTCTCAGGGCTGGGAAGGACCAAGCTTCCCCCAGTCTTGCAAATTCCCTTAACCCTTCAGATTCGTCTGATGGGACAAAGACCTCACTTCCCACCAGAGGGACACTCCAAAGTTTTTATGAGCTGAAATGCCCCTGATATCCGTCAAAGACCTCACTTCCCACCAGAGGGACACTCCAAGGTTTTTATGAGCTGAAATGCCCCTGATATCCGTCAATTTGAGCATTATTTGGTCTGTATTTTAGCTATAAAACTAAGACTACAGGTAGGAAAGATAACTTTTTGACACAGGTTGGCCCTGATAGTCTTTAGACTCTGGAGAAAACTGGTTAAAATGAAATTGTCTTTCCCTTGGAAACTGCAAAACCCTTTTCTTTTCAATATGCATTTAAAACCAACTAGCTTGTTCAAAGGCCTGCCTAGGAAAAGTTTGAAGTTAACCCTTTCCGTGTCCTTGAAATACACTGCCCATTTTGCCTGAGACCTGACTCGGCCTTGGGCAAAACAAAACTTCAAGCCAAACAAACAAAATAGAAGGGTCAAAGAGATATTTAAATCTCAGGCAAGAAACTATGAGATCTCTGACTGTACATCTGGATTTATGTATGTCTCAGTGTGCGCTTTTTTATAATATTGCTGAAGTTGTAAATGAGTTCTAGTTTAGGAGAAAGTTGCTTACAGCTCAACATTCAGGAAATGAAGATCATGGCATCTGGTCCCATCACTTCCTGGGAAATAGATGGGGAAACAGTGGAAACAGTGTCAGACTTTATTTTTTCTGGAGTGGGGGGGTGTGCTCCAAGATAACTGCACATAGTGACTGCAGCCATGAAATTAAAAGACACTTACTCTTTGGAAGAAAAGTTATGACCAACTTAGATAGCATATTCAAAAGCAAAGACACTACTTTGCCAACGAAGGTCCGTCTAGTCAAGGCTATGGTTTTTTCAGTGGACATGTATGGATGTGAGAATTGGTCTGTGAAGAAAGCTGAGTGCCAAAGTATGGATGCTTTTGAACTGTGGTGTTGGAGAAGACTCTTGAGAGTCCCTTGGACTGCAAGGAGATCCAATGAGTCCATTCTAAAGGAAATCAGTCCTGGGTGTTCATTGAAAGGACTGATGCTGAAGCTGAAACTCCAATTCTTTGGCCAGCTCATGTGTAGAGTTGACTCATTGGAAAAGACTCTGATGCTGGGAGGGATTGGTGGCAGGAGGAAAAGGGGACAACAGAGGATGAGATGGCTGGATGGCATCACTGACTCAATGGACGTGAGTCTGAGTGAACTTTGGGAGTTGTTGATTGACAGGGAGGCCTGGTGTGCTGCAATTTGTGGGTTCGACACGACGGAGCGACTGAACTGAACTGAAAGAAATAAAGTACTTGCAAATCAGACAATTCTAACTCCAAGAGAAATTAACCGAAATGAATTTCACATTCATGTGAACTGGGAAATATTCAATATTAATATCTAATATTAATGTTTGCTAGTCTAATGTAGATATGTCTTTGAGTCATTAAACACAGTATTTTCATTGTCCCTACGTTTATTATAAGTTAAATGTTGTTATATTTTTATATCTGTTCCAAGTTTGTCAACCAGGATAGTACCTCTAGGTAAGGAGAATTAAAAAAAAAAAACTTCAAAGAAAATGTAAAAGAGAAAAGAGCTTTTAGATAAACTCTATTAGGAATAATTATACTTTAGAAATGTCTGTCTAAACCATTCTCTACATTGTGGTAACCTGAATTTCTAGGGCTGTTCTAAACTAAGTGACAGAAGTTTATTGAACACCTAGGTCATTTCCAAATAAAATAAGATTCTGAAACATGAATTACTAAGGACTAACTTCCTCTTATAGAGCAACTAGAGATTTTAGACTGTTCATGAATAATGCTTGATGTTATCCTGAGATGGTCTCTAGATTTTTTTTTTAATTATCACTGGTATTATGATCACCAATCTACAGAATGCTTAAATTCTTTGTTGCTTAAGGAAGGTAGCATGTGTATTTTCAGAAAGAAGGTATGACAAATGAAACTACATTTTATGAACGGAAGGGGAAGTAGGTCTGATTTACAGGAGGCTGTTTCCAGATGGGAGAACAAAGTAATGGATACAGAAAGTGATAGAGTTTTATGAAAAGCGGACGCCAAGGGAAGAGTTTTGTGCATAAATACGAGTTTTCTTGAGATGTTGAGCTGTCTTTGATAATGGATTTTAAGTTTCTTTACCTCTGAAGTGATCTGTTCTATGTACCTTTGAAATCTTCTTTGTTACTTTGGCTAGGTAAATATATTGTTTCCCAGTGATCTCTATGATTTTATCTGACTGAGTGTTAAAACCCCTTTGATATTTGTCCACAAAACTTCCTAAATGACTTGACTTCTAGCTGACTTTGGAATGCTTCAGAGGGCCCCTGAGACATCCCAGGGATCTTTTAAACTACCTGGGTTCACTGGACGTGTAAAGTTTCATGGGAAGCACTGTTGAATGGGTGATAAATCTTCTCAGATTATGCTGTATGGTGGATGTTACCAATATAGATATCCTAAAATTGTGTGGAGTTCGTATAGATCTGATATGCCCTAATAAAATGTGGTCAACTATGATTCTACTTATCCTGTTAAAGTGTTAGAAGTCACAGCAATGACCAGGCTACACTGTCAATTGCAGTTTAATCAAATTTAAACATGCCTTCTATGGTTTCACTCGGATGCCTTTGTAAAAATACTACTACTTGATCATTTATGGAAAAGATTTTTCTTTATTTTTTTTTTTACTTGGTTTTATTCTTGTAATAAAACTTTTTTATTTTATTTTTTTAATTTTTTTAAATTAATTTATTTTTTAATTACAATGCTGTATTTGTTTTGCCATACATGGAAAAGATTTTTCTAAGGTTAACCGATAAACAACTTTGGTTTGCTCTCTGGTAAGCTGGTACCAGACTGGAATTTAGTCTAAACTCTATGTTAATAGACCAAAGTTTTCTTAGAATTCAGCTTTCTATAAGAGATTATAAATTTCTTTGCCTTTAGTGATTTATATTCATTTTTTCAATCTTTTGTTACTTTGGTGAAGTAAATAACCATTACTTAAGGTTAGGGTACATGTAGACAAAGCTCATAATTCTACAAAAGTAAGCTCTCGTGGTTAGACTTTTGCCATCCTGATGTCCTTAAAATATGGCCATGGTCTGCTCCTGAATCACGGAATAAATATGGTAATGTTGCCCTGATTATTTTATAATTGCTCTTTCAGATGAGAATAGTTTCTCTAATGTCTTGTGGACCATAACTCATCCTCCTTTCTTCACATTAGAAATTGGGTAAAAGGGATTGCTTTGTAAAAAAAATATATTTTATAATACCAGCCAAGCGACCAACTCACAACCAGGTCTCTGAATTTGCCATTTTCAACGTGGGTCACATTAGAAAGTCTTCCCATAGACACATGGCATCTGTATTGTGTATTTCAGGGACAGCTGACGTTCCAGGATGTGGCCATAGACTTCACTCTAGAGGAGTGGGAATGCCTGGACCTGGGTCAGCGGGAATTGTACAGGGACGTGATGTTAGAGAATTA
This sequence comes from Litocranius walleri, assembly GCA_006410535.1. NCBI lineage: Eukaryota > Metazoa > Chordata > Mammalia > Artiodactyla > Bovidae > Litocranius > Litocranius walleri. Next base: position 73,758 of record SJYG01001557.1, on the reverse strand, counting down.
TGGGAACCTGGCCTCCTTGGGTGAGGATAACTGCCTTCCAGAATCCCTTATTTACCTGTTGGGTTTTTGTTCCGTCATTTCTACAATGTCTTCTGAAATTTTCTGCTTCCCAGAGTATTTTCAGATCTCTGCTTTCTAGGGGATAATGGGTGATTTCTGAGTTTAGAAAGAAAGGCTTCACGATGAATCGTTATGCTGGTGATGTTTCTCTTTCTTGATGTACTCTGCCTCCTTCATTCTAGGTTAGTGGAAATTGTGTAAGTTCTGTGGTATTAAATAGTTGCACCCTCTCTTGATTTCACATTGACACTACTTACTTTTCCTTAGTACTAATTGACCAGAACCTCAGGACGGATATTTAGGTGTTTCTTAGTATTGTATAGCGGCTTTGAAGAAAGTGTTTCAGGAAATCATTTTCTAGAACAAAATGCATTCTCGTCTCACCTGAATACATATTGGATTCGATGTTGATGAATCTCTAACACAACTATTCCTTTCTCTGATGAACAGGGCTTGTCTCTATGCTGGACCTGGTCACCTTTCTGAAGCAATTGAAGGTTCCCAGGAATATAAGGAGAATAGAGACAACAGCCATTTACCCAGGTAGGTATGAATGGTTGCAGATGATGACTCAGATGAGAGGTCCAAGGAGCAGCAAGGAACTCATCCTTCCTCGCCTGGTTTTGGAAGATTTGCTTCAATGGAAATAGTTTTCGACAACCTGGGTTTGTGTCTGCTACTGTCATCGAAATGTATCATCTGCCCCATGTTCTCTCTGAAATCATTCATGAATTTACCTCCAGTGATTTTCTTCATCACAGTGTGACCTAAAAGTCCCCTCTTCGCTTGTGACAAACTGCATTCATTCTTACTCTTTGATTTCTTGGGGGCCCTAGGAAAACTCTGCCTGTTTCTGAGTCACTGTATGACAGTCCTTTTAAAGTTTCCTTCTACCTCTAGACAGAAATGTGTGAGTAGCATGGTAGACAAACTGCCAACCTGCTAGGAATACGGGGGATGGGTTTTTGTTCTCTGATTTAAATTTCCTATCCACTGAGAGCGACACAGAGGACCTTCTAAATTAATTTCAAATTCAAGTAATTTTTCACTGAAGAAAGCAAAACCTGGTGAAAATGAAACAATGCACATCTCAGGTTGACTTGAAAGTGTCTCTTTTCCTTATATAATCTCATATTAAATATCTTTATGGTATTTTCCCCAAACCTAACGTGCCGAAATACTTTATTGTGTTCTATTACCTCATAGTATTTTAAAATAAATTGACATAAAATCTTAGCACATTTTCGACTAGGTTATTAATGGTTGACTCAGACTATGACAATTTTTCGATCATATAAAGAAATCTTTATTAAAAGTTCTAATTGGAATATAGCTGTTTTCCAATTTTTTACTCCTTTACAGCAAAGAGAGTCAGTTATGCATATCAGTCAGTTCAGTTCAGTCACTCAGTCGAGTCTGAGTCTACAATCCAAGTCAGGCTTCCCTGTCCATCATCAACTCCGAGGGCCTGCTCAAACTCATGTTTATCGAGTCAGTGATGCCATGCAACCATTCATCCTCGGTCATCACCTTCTCCTCTCATCTTCAGTCTTTCCCAGGATTAGGGTCTTTCTCAGTGGATCAGTTCTTTGCATCAGGTGGCCAAGATATCGGAACTTCAGCTTCACCATGTCCTTCCAATGAAGATTCAGGGCTGATTTCCTTTAGGATGGAATGGTGTGATCTTGCAGTCCAAGGGACTCTCAAGAATTTTCTTCAACACCACAGTTCAAAAGCATCAATTCTTCGGCNGGCGGTAGTTACCATCTGCAGTTGTTTTGAAACCCCGCAAAATAAAGTCTCTCACTGTTTTCACTGTTTCTTCGACTGTTTGCCATGAAACAATCTGTCCAGTGCCATGATCTTTGTTTTTGGAAGGATGAGTTGGAAGCCAGCTTTTTCAGCCTCTTCTTCCTTCCATTTTGATCAAGAATCTCCTCTGTTCCTCTTCGCTTTCTACTATAAGGGTGGTGTCATCTGCATATCTGAGATACTGGATATTTCTCCCTGAAATCATGACTCCAACTTATGCTTCATCCAACCCAGTATGTCACATAATGTACTGTGCATATAAGTTAAATAAGCAGGGTGACAGTATACAGCCTTGACATACTCCTTTCCCAATTTGGAATCAGTCCATCGTCACATGTCCAGTTCTCACTGTTGCTTGTTGACATGCATACAGGTATGTCAGGAGGCAGGTAAGGTGGTCTGGTGTTCCCATCTCTTTAAGAATTTTCCCCATTTTTTATTGTCCACACAGTCAAAGGCTGTGCTGTATTCAATAAAGGAGATGTCGTTGTTTGTTCAGAACTCTCTTGCTTTTTATATGATCCAAGGGATGTTGGCATTTTGCTCTCTGGTTCCTTTGACGTTTCTAAATCCAGCTTGAACATCTGGAAGTTCTCTGTTCACATACTGTTACAATCTCACTTGTAGAAGTTTGTGCCTTTGCTATTGTTTAAAATGAGGAAAATTGTGTAGTAGTTTGAGCGTTCTTTGTGTTTGTTTTTCTTTATGATTGGAAGGAAAACTGAGCTTTTCCTTTCCTTAGGCCACTGCTGAGTTTTTAAAATTTGCTGGCTTATCGAGTGCAGACCTGTAGCATTATCATCTTGTAGGACTTGAAGTAGGTCAGCTGGAGTTCCATCACCTGCACTAGCTTTGTTGGTAGCCATGCCTCCTAAGGCCGACTTGACTTTGGATGCCAGGATATCTGTTACTGGGTGAGTGATCACACCATCGTGGTTATCTCGATCATTAAGATCTTTTTTGTATAGTTTTTCCATGTATTCCTGCCAACTTAATAACTTCTGCTTCTTTTCGATCCATCCCATTTCTGTCCTTTATTGTTCCCATCTTTGCATGAAATATTGCTGGTACCTTTAATTTTCTTAAAGAGATCTCTAGTCATTACCGTCCTATTGATTTCCTTCCCATTTAGGTCTCCACAGAGCCATGAGTAGAGTTCCTTCTATCAATCATAGTTGGAAAGTCTCTCTTCTTATTTAACTTCTTAAAACTGAAACTTTATTAAGTATATCTTAATTGTATTCACCTTCCTCAGACAGTCTTTTGTGTCCCTAGTTTCTGACTAGTTCTCTGTCACTATCATTTATGATTCTTAGATTGAAACATCTTAATAGACCATTCTCAGAAACGTGTGGCAAGAAGTGGATTTAAAAATTACTAGGCACACAGGATTTGTGAAAGTGCTTGGTGTCTCCACTTAAGATGACTAAAAGCAAGACACAATCATTAGATTGCCTATCACCTCTTAATTCAGTGGTCTTTGGAGGTTTTTCTCATTTCTTTCTTTATAACCTATTTCTTTCCATCTCATTTTTCCACTGTTCTGTTTGTGGTCTCTGTTTTGAAGAGTGCAGCAACCTCGATAATCTTCCTTCTGGTGTCTGCACCTTGGTGGATGAGGTTGGTCCAGAGGTCTGTGCCCTTATCCTCTCTTGAGCTGTGCTCTGATTGCTGTTAACTGTGACCAAAGCCTGCCCTGGATATTCAGGGCTGTCTCCCCCTTGTTTTGTGGTTGTTACTGCCCCCTCTCTGGTGGGGCCTGCTCCCTGTGTGGTGGAATATAGCCCCCAGATCTGAGTCTTCACTGTGATTCTGATCTGTGGTGCGAGGCAGGTGGGATTGGAGCACACCCACTGGAAGAGAAGTCACTGACTATTACTGCTCTGGGGATATTCACCACAGGGTGTGCTCTGGTGTCCCCTCTCATGCATTCTGCAAGTTCTCATGTAGTGTTGGCACTGCTCTTGGCTGACCTTAACCATGAGAGTGATGGGACATGGCCCTGGGGTCTCTCAGTTGTTGTTTGCACAAGGTCACCAGCATAGATTCAGTGAAGTCACATCCTGGGATTGCACTGAGCGTGGAGCTGGACCTGCTGTGGTGCTACGGAGAAGCTCAGGCTCTGTCCTGGCCCGCCCCCTCGTGTACTGCCCACAAAGTCTACAGCTCCTAAAGCTATACCTGCCATGAATGAGAGAGCCCTGGTTGTTGGTTCAGATGCTCTGTAGGGGCTGAGGTTACAAAGCTGGTCATGGGTGTAAGACTGTGGCTTGTGTCGCTGCAAGGAGAGGTTTCAGCTTTTCTTCTTTATCCCTGGGTTTCACCTGTGCTTTCTGCTCCATCTGTGCATATGGTCAACTCACAGGTGTCTTCTCCTGAGGCTGCCCCACAGAATCAGGATTCTGCTGATTGTGGAGGATGTCGATGGGGGAGTCCATGGTTGGGGACTCAAAAGACCTATGTGGGTAGAGTTCTTCATAGTCCTTCACTAGCAGGGGCAAGCACAAGGGACAAGAGATGCAATGGGCTGCTTTTTGGGGCATCACTCACCAATGGTGCTCTGCTCTATGGTGGTTCAGGCTTCACCACAAGCATCCCGTTTGCAGAGCTCCTCCCTCACCCCAATCCTTTCAGGATGTTTCCTCACAGGCAACTCCAGTCCTCTGCCTCGGTATGCACTCCAAACTCCACGTCTCAGCGCCCAGCCCTTGTCTGCATTGCTGGACACGCCTCTGAGGCTGGGTGGGCAGGGCTGGGGTCAGTACCCTGTGTGCAGGTCTCACTCTGTCCTGCTACCACACCCTGGGTGCCATGTTCTCTTCCCACAGAGAATGAGGCTCTCCCTCTCTCCAAACTGAGCTCCCCCAGTGAGGGGCTTCCTCGGATATGGAGACCACTCCTCATTTTCATCTCCCTGCAGGGTTGCAGGCCCCAACACACTTCCTCTCCTCTTCTTTTTCCTTCTTTCTTTTCTCCTGCCCTGCCGAGCAGCAATCTTTCTTGTCCTTTCAGATTTCCAAGGGTCCCTGCTAGTGTTCCACTGGGCTCTGTGAGAATTGTTCCATTTCTTATTCATTAGTGGGGACAGTTATGATCTCCACATCTGCCTAAGCCTCTGGCATCTTGATCCTTCCATCTCTATTTTATTTTTAAACTAGCTATGGTCATCCATTTTCTCTAAATCTTTAAAGATATTCACTGAGAATAGCAGGGAAAATTACTTGTTTTTTGGTATCTTTCAGCTATGTCTCCACAAGACACCCAGAATTTGATGCCAAAGAATCCAGAATTAGAAGATATATTCCCAGAAGGAAACCTAGGAATATATCAAGTATTTCACCTCAGAAACTTAAATTTAATGAAAGATCGGGAAAATACGAGGGTAAATGAAAGACAGATAGGATGTTTATATGGACATAAAGAAATGAAGACAGTTACACATAATGATAACATTACTGGAAAAGGAAATGAGCAACGTGAGTCGAACTGGGAAAAACACCAACTTCAGTCTTCAATATCTGACGAGAAGTGTAAGTGTTTAAGAAAAGATTTCCATCCTTTTTTGAAACATACGTGTTCTCTAAAAGAAAATGTGGAAAATCTGGAAGGTAATCTAGTCTCTACTGCAAATACTCATTCTGAACGAAGGCTTCGACTAAACATACATTCAAGCGTGTCTGAACACCTACAACTTAACAATGAGTGTAAAAACTCACAATCTAATCAATCTGAAGGATCCGTGAGCAGGGTGTCGTCATTTTTCCCCCAACAGATATTTTCTATCCATTCCAAGATGGATAATGTTGATGATAATGGAAGAGATGCAATCCAACAATCGTTATTCAATACATATTGTGATATGGTTAATACACAGCCTTCCATGCATAATCAAATGTGTCAGACCTTAAGGAAGAGCTCCAACTCCAATAATTACAAGAGCATTTATGCTGGACTGAGAAGATATTCAGGCAATGAAACTAGGTATACAGGTGAAGGAGACTCAATCCTTATGAATCATCAGGGACCCAAATCTTCAAACAAGGATACTAAAAGTAATAAATGTAGAAATACCTTTGATCAAATGTCAGGTTTTTCTCTAGATAAGAGTACTTGTACTGGAGAGAGGACTTGTAGTGAACATAGTAAGGTTTCTAATCACTGTTCAGAACTTATTCAACAGGACACTGTTCAGAATCCACAGAAAGAAAAGAACTGTAAGATACGTGAGAAAGTATTTAGTAAGTCATCCAGTCTAAGTAGACATAGGAAAATTCATACAAGTATGAATCCTTTCAAATGTACAGAATGTAGCAAAGCCTTTACTTACAACTCAGAGCTTATTGAACATTGGCGAATTCATACTGGAGAGAAACCTTATGTATGTAAAGAATGTAACAAAGCCTTTCGCCGTTCCTCATCTCTTAGTCGACATCAGCGAATTCACACTGGAGAGAAACCTTACAAATGTACAGTATGTGGCAAAGCCTTTACTGACAACTCATGTCTTATTCAACATCAGCGAATTCATACAGGAGAGAAACCTTATAAATGTACAGAATGTAGCAAAGCTTTTATTCGTTTGTCATATCTAACCTGTCATCAGCGAATGCATACTGGAGAGAAGCCTTATATATGTAAAGAATGTAACAAAGCCTTTCATCATTGCGGAGCTCTTACTCGACATTATCGAATCCATACTGGGGAAAAACCATACAAATGTAAAGAATGTGGCAAAGCCTTTTGTAGGAGTTCGACCCTTACTCAACATCACCGAATTCATACCGGGGATAGACGTTATAAATGTACAGAATGTGGCAAGGCCTTTCTGAAGCGTTCTCATCTTAATTATCATCACCAAACGCATACTGGAGAGAGACCATATAAATGTACTGAATGCGGCAAAGCCTTTAGTCACGACTCAAGTCTTACTCAACATCGGCGAATACATACTGGAGAGAGACCTTATGAATGTACTGAATGTGGCAAAGCCTTTCGTCGGAATGATTATCTCACTAAACATATGAGAACACACACTGGACAGAAACTCTAGTAATGGAACAAGCGATAGAAGAGGCTTGCCCTAAATATGGATCATAAAACACAAGAGCTAATTCAAAAAAACGGTGGAAATGATGTAACAATATGTAGAAAAGTATTTAATCAAAAGTTAAATCAAAATATATATCAGAGATTGCATAATAGAAGGCATTTCATCAGTCTTGTTTTCAGAAGTTTCTCTGAAGTAGAATGACTGTAGGGAGTACTTCATAATTAAAACCCAGAGAAAATGGACATATTAGCATGAATCGCGAGATGAAGGTTGATGGTTAGAAAGTTACAATTCTTAGCAATGTATGTATGAAAGTGAAAGTGAAGTCGCTCAGTTGTGTCCAACTCTTCTCAACCCCATAGACTGTAGCCTACCAGGCTCCTGTGTCTATGGGATATTCCAGATGGTAGTACTGTAGTGGCGTACCATTTGTATGCTTGTGTATAATGACATGATTTGAGATTCTTTGACGTGAATGTAATTCAACACTCAATCCATACTAAGCTTTCTGATTTTTTTTATGGTTTATTAAAGATTAGCCTTTTTATATTGTATAGCAACCATTTCTATCTATTCTCCATTAGAACATGAAGGATACCATAATGTAAAATAGACAAGGATCATCTAAATGGAGATGTTTGGCATTGATGGGAAATATCTGGAAGTTGCCATGATGTAATTGATCATTTATTCTTTTCATGTATTAAGGTAAGATAGAAGTTGGTTCTAAAGTTTCAATAGTAATATGCTCNGATGTGAAATATCTGGAAGTTGCCATGATGTAAGTGATCATTTAATCTTTCCATGTATATAAGTTGGTTCTAAAGTTTCAATAGTAATACCCTTGATTTGTAAGAAAAACACAATGACAGTTCACTGCAATATTGATGTATCTTTATAATATCAACACAAGTCATGATTATTACTTGACAATGTTGAAATGAAGACAGCTTCTGTGATAACCCAGAAACGTATTAGAAACTCTTCCTGGAAAAGGCATGGAATTAGTGTATACCATGCTTCCTAAGTGCTTCCTAGGCTTTGTTTGGTAAGCTGTAAAAGTCACACCTCATATCCTTATATCAAAAAATGAATATTGTTGACAGTTTCCCTAAACTGCTCCATACTGTTGCTGCCTCAGCATCAGTCTGGGCAGCAGGCAGCCTGCCATTCCTTGAAATCACACCCACCGGTCCTGTGAGCACCTGCTCTAGATGACCACCTTCCTTGAGATCAACAGTCTTGCTGAACCCCAGGGTCTACTTTACAACCCCCCCTTCAATGACACCCTCACAGTGCTCACCGGATTCATTATTTTGGTTTGAATGGATGCAGAGCACCTCACCCAGCATAACTTCTAAAGACTGCCAGAACTGGTGTTTTCCCTGCCTGATTCTAGCTTTGACCTCTCTCAGAAATTCCTGCCCTAAATCCTCCCTTACAGAGAGGTCTTAGGTGTGGTGAGTGTGAGGCTTTGAGCTCAGGACCCTTGAATGTCGGTTTGGGGGAAGAAACATCAGGAAAAAAATGGGATTTGCTGATGACTCCATTAACGGCCACACTGTAGACCTGCAGATTGATAACTTCTTGGAGTGGGGACCTGACCGCCAGGGATTTGTATTCATTGAAATGGTTCAGAAAGAATCTTTAGCCAAGTGGTTTCCATCTGGTTTCCCATCAGGATCACGTGACCAGTGTCAGGAAATGACCTCACTGATGCCCTCCCAACAGAGTTCTATGTTGGTCCTGTGGGAACACCACTGTGGTGTCCAGGAAGTCCTCCAGGGGATTCTAAGGGGAGGCCTGGCTTAAGGACGTGCCTCCTGATCCATGTGTGAGAGCTGAGCCCTGGCTTCGTCCGCGGAGAGGCAACAGGGTTGGTTTAGCTGGATTTGGACAGGGGAGGTCAGTCAGCTCACATCATCTGTTTGGGCAGAGTGTTAGGAGCTCTCTATGAGGAGAGAACAATCACGAAGTTAGTTCACAGGCTTGTCTTCAGGTAGGAATTGATTGTTCCTGAATGTCTCCTGAGACAGAACAGGAGAGGTTGGTCTTCTCAGCTTTTCAAGGTCCTGTCTGTAGAAGTGGTGGTTGCAGGTTAAAGAGCTGTGTTAAAGAATCCCTCATCCCAGGGATTCTCTCCATCCCGAGACTGAAGGCGCATCTCCAGCATTGGCAGGCAAATTCTTTACCACTGAGTGAGCTGGGAAGCCCAGTGACTCAACTAGGGGTCCAGAGTTTTCAGAAATTTTTCAGAAATAAAAAGAAAAATAGGAGATTTTTTCCTTTGCATTGCTGAGACTTACTAGTTAAATGCATTATTAGGATACTAAACAGGGGAAGTATATGTGAAATGAAATTTGCATAAAATTGACATTTTTAAAGTTCTATTGAAGTTATAATTTCATTGTTAATTCCAGAATGCACAGGCAGTGATTGTACATCTTTCATGTGATTCATTTACACCATGACATCTGATGCCCACTGCTTCTGGAGGCATCTCTCTGACATCATGTGACTATGAAGTTCATACTTCTTCTCTCTCTCTCTTTAAACAGGTTGTGGAAAAAAGGAATAAGGAATGTGTGGAAATGCTCATAGTTAATGGAGAAACACCCCATCTTCTTGGTTTCTCTTTGCTTCTGAGAATGAACACTCATTGTGTTGATTATAGATAGTGGGTTTTCGGGGTAGGCTAATTGCTCACTCAAGCCCAGGTGTAATGTTTCCAGGACACTCCAGGCTCAAATCACAGACACAGTCTTTTTACCACGTATTTGTAGTTTTTCAAAATATTTACAACAATCATAATGGTGCTAATCTGTTTTCCACTGTGTTGAAAGATAAAGCTCAACACAAATAATAGTTTGTCAGGAAAGAAAAGCTTCAGAACCAATAGTCCTAACTTATCTTATACTGCTGTCTATGTTTCCACCCTGAATGTACCTAAAATGTACAGAGAATATCATCCACAAGTAGATGTATAGATATTAACCCTTTAAAAATGCTCTTGATTTTATTGACATGAATAGTTTTAATATTCTTAGTAAGTATAATCTCATTTTAATGTATCCCTGTGTGTAGAAAAATGTTGAAATTATTTGGTGACTTTTTTCTTGTTTTGGTATTCTCCCAAGTTATCTGCCCACTCATCTTCACACAAACACAATATGGTGCCGCCCCCATCAAGGCCTTTTCTTTGTGGGACAGATGCTTACTTATGTCTACCAATCAATGGATGGGTATGTGCACCTTAACTTTCCTCACTCCCCAGATGAATATTGCCCCTAACAAGCAGACTGCCACCTCACCTCTGACGGCATATACGCAGTCAAAAGAGCCATCCAGTTTATACTCCTGCTAGTTGGTTTGGAAATCTTGGCTGGGATAAGTATTGGAATAGGAGGAATTGCTTTTTCAATTACACGTCTACCATACACTATCCAGGACTTCACATGAAGGAGGAAACAGAACAGGCTCTCTCTTGAAAGCCGGACTCCTTCTTGGGCCAGACTGTGGACTTCTAGCTATATGCCTAATATCTATGGAAACGAAATATCAACTGGAAAACCAGGTCCCCCAGAAGGAAGAGCCCCAGGGCTCTACTTTGCCTAAAAGAATGCCATAATTATCTGTGTAACTGAATAGAATCATACAGTCTATTATGCTTATTGGGGTATAACCACAGGCCTGTTGATAACTCTCCACTGTTAACTACCTAGTTATAGCGGCTTTGAAGAAAGTGTTTCAGGAAATCATTTTCTAGAACAAAATGCATTCTCGTCTCACCTGAATACATATTGGATTCGATGTTGATGAATCTCTAACACAACTATTCCTTTCTCTGATGAACAGGGCTTGTCTCTATGCTGGACCTGGTCACCTTTCTGAAGCAATTGAAGGTTCCCAGGAATATAAGGAGAATAGAGACAACAGCCATTTACCCAGGTAGGTATGAATGGTTGCAGATGATGACTCAGATGAGAGGTCCAAGGAGCAGCAAGGAACTCATCCTTCCTCGCCTGGTTTTGGAAGATTTGCTTCAATGGAAATAGTTTTCGACAACCTGGGTTTGTGTCTGCTACTGTCATCGAAATGTATCATCTGCCCCATGTTCTCTCTGAAATCATTCATGAATTTACCTCCAGTGATTTTCTTCATCACAGTGTGACCTAAAAGTCCCCTCTTCGCTTGTGACAAACTGCATTCATTCTTACTCTTTGATTTCTTGGGGGCCCTAGGAAAACTCTGCCTGTTTCTGAGTCACTGTATGACAGTCCTTTTAAAGTTTCCTTCTACCTCTAGACAGAAATGTGTGAGTAGCATGGTAGACAAACTGCCAACCTGCTAGGAATACGGGGGATGGGTTTTTGTTCTCTGATTTAAATTTCCTATCCACTGAGAGCGACACAGAGGACCTTCTAAATTAATTTCAAATTCAAGTAATTTTTCACTGAAGAAAGCAAAACCTGGTGAAAATGAAACAATGCACATCTCAGGTTGACTTGAAAGTGTCTCTTTTCCTTATATAATCTCATATTAAATATCTTTATGGTATTTTCCCCAAACCTAACGTGCCGAAATACTTTATTGTGTTCTATTACCTCATAGTATTTTAAAATAAATTGACATAAAATCTTAGCACATTTTCGACTAGGTTATTAATGGTTGACTCAGACTATGACAATTTTTCGATCATATAAAGAAATCTTTATTAAAAGTTCTAATTGGAATATAGCTGTTTTCCAATTTTTTACTCCTTTACAGCAAAGAGAGTCAGTTATGCATATCAGTCAGTTCAGTTCAGTCACTCAGTCGAGTCTGAGTCTACAATCCAAGTCAGGCTTCCCTGTCCATCATCAACTCCGAGGGCCTGCTCAAACTCATGTTTATCGAGTCAGTGATGCCATGCAACCATTCATCCTCGGTCATCACCTTCTCCTCTCATCTTCAGTCTTTCCCAGGATTAGGGTCTTTCTCAGTGGATCAGTTCTTTGCATCAGGTGGCCAAGATATCGGAACTTCAGCTTCACCATGTCCTTCCAATGAAGATTCAGGGCTGATTTCCTTTAGGATGGAATGGTGTGATCTTGCAGTCCAAGGGACTCTCAAGAATTTTCTTCAACACCACAGTTCAAAAGCATCAATTCTTCGGCACTCAGCTTTGTTCATGGTCCAACTCTCACATCCATACATGACTACTGGAAAAACCATAGCTTTGACTAGATGGACCTTTTTCAGCAAAGTAATGTTTCTGGTTTTTAATATGCTGCCTAGGTTGGTCATAGCTTTTCTTCTAAGAAGCAAGCGTCTTTTACTTTCACGGCAGTAGTTACCATCTGCAATAGTTTTGAAACCCCGCAAAATAAAGTCTCTCACTGTTTCTACTGTTTCTCCCACTGTTTGCCATGAAATAATCTGATCGGTGCCATGACCTTTGTTTTTTGAAGGTTGAATTGGAAGCCAGCTTTTTCAACCTCTTCTTCAGGTTTGATCAAGAGTCTCCTCAGTTCCTCTTCACTTTCTGCTATAAGGGTGGTGTCATCTGTATATCTGAGATTCTGGATAGTTCTCCCTGAAATCATGACTCCAACTTGTGCTTCATCCAACCCAGTATGTCACATAATGTACTGTGCATATAAGTTAAAGAAGCAAGGTGACAGTATATATCCTTGACATACTCCTTTCCAAATTTGGAATCAGTCCATTGTCACATGTCCAGTTCTCACTGTTGCTTGTTGACATGCATACAGGTATCTCAGGAGACAGGTAAGGTAGTCTGGTGTTCCCATCTCTTTAAGAATTTTCCACATTTCTTGTCCGCACAACCAAAGGCTGTGGTGTAAAGGAGATGTCGTTGTTTGTCGAGAACTCTCTTGCTTTTTATATGATCCAAGGGATGTTGGCATTTTGCTCTCGGATTCCTCTGCCGTTTCTAAATCCTGCTTGAACATCTGGAAGCTCTCGATTCACGTACTGTTACAGCCTCACTTGGAGAATTTTGTGCCTTTGCTATTGTTTAAAATGAGGGAAATTGTGTAGTAGTTTGAGGATTCTTTGGGGTTGTCTATCTTTATGATTGGATGGAAAACTGAGCCTTTCCCTTCCTGCGGCCACTGCTGAGTTTTCCAAATGTGCTGGTTCTTCGAGTGCAGAACTTTAGCATTATCATCTTGTAGGACTTGAAATAGGTCAGCTGGAGTTTCATCACCTGCACTAGCTTTGTTGGTAGTCATGCCTTCTAAGGTCGACTTGACTTTGGATGCCAGGATATCTGTTACTAGGTGAGTGATCACACCATCGTGGTTATCTCGGTCATTAAGATCTTTTGTGTATAGTTCTTCCATGTATTCTTGCCAGCTTCTCTTAATATCTTCTGCTTCTTTTAGGTCCATCCCACTTCTGTCCTTTATTGTTCCCATCTTTGCATGAAATATTCCTGGTACCTTTAATTTTTTTAAAGAGATCTCTTGTGATTACCGTCCTGTTGATTTCCTTCCAATTTAGGTCTCCACAGAGCGATGAGTAGAGTTCCTTCTTTCAATCATAGTTGGAAAGTCTCTCTTCTTATTTAATTTCTTTTTATTTTTTTATTTTTTTATTTTTTTTTTCTTATTTAATTTCTTAAAACTGGTACTTTATTAAGTATATCTTATTTGTATTCACCTTCCTCGGTCACTGTCTTATCTGTCCCTAGTTTCTGACTAGTTCTCTCTCACAATCATTTATGATTCTTAGAATGAAACATCTTAATAGACCATTCTCAGAAACATGTGTGGCAAGAAGTGGATTTAAGAATTTTTAGGCACACAGGATTTGTGAAAGTGTTTGGTGTCTCCACTTAAGATGACTAAAAGCAAGAAGTAATCGTTAGATTGCCTATCACATCTTAATTCAGTGGTCCTTGGAGGATTTTATCTCATTTCTTCCCCTATAACCTATTTCTTTCCATCTCATTTGTCCAGCATTCTGTTTGTGGTCTCTGTTTTAAAGAGTGCAGCAACCTACTTAGTCTTCCTTCTGGTGTCTGCACCTTGGTGGGTGAGGTTGGTCCAAAGGTCTGTGCCCTTATCCTCTCTTGATCTGTGCTCTGAATGCTGTTAACTGTGAGCAGAGCCTGCCCTGGATATTCAGGTCTGTCTCTCCCTTGTTCTGTGGTTGTTACTGCCCCCTCTCTGGTGGGGCCTGCTTCCTGCGTGGTGGAATATAGCCCCCAGATCTGAGTCTTCACTGTGATTCTGATCTGTGGTGCGAGGCAGGTGGGATTGGAGCACACCCACTGGAAGACAAGTCACTGATTATTACTGCTCTGGATGTTCACCTCAGGGTGTGCTCTGATGTCCCCTCTCATGCGTTCTGCAAGTTTTCATGTCATGTAGTGTTGGCACTGCTCTTGGCTCACCTTAACCATGGGAGTAATGGGACATGGCCCTGGGGTCTCTCAGCTGTTGTTTGCACAAGGTTACCAGCATAGATTCAGTGAAGTCACGTCCTGGGATTGCATTGAGCATGGAGCTGGACCTGCTGTGGTGCTATCGGGGAGCTCAGGCTCTGTCCTGGCCCGCCCCCTTGGGTACGAGCCCACGAAGTCTATAGCTACTAAAGCTATACCTGCCATGAATGAGAGAGCCCTGGTTGTTGATTCAGATGCTCTGTAGGGGCTGAGGTTACAAAGCTGGTCATGGGTGTAAGACTGTGGCTTGTGTCGCTGCAAGGAGAGGTTTCAGCTTTTCTTCTTTATCCCTGGGATTCACCTGTGCTTTCTGCTCCACCTGTGCATATGGTCAACTCACAGGTGTCTTCCCCTGAGGCTGCCCCAGACACAGGATTCTGCTGACTGTAGAGGAGGTCGATGTGGGAGGCCATGACTGGGGGCTCAAAAGTCCTACGTGGGTGGAAGGGATGCAGTGGGCTTCTTGTTTGGACGTCATTTGCCAATGGCACTCTGCTGTCTGATGGTTCAGGCTTCCACCGCAAACATCCCGTTTGCAGAGCTCCTCCCTCACCCGATTCCCTTCAGGATGTTTCCTCACAGCCAGCTCCAGTCCTCTGCCTCAGTATGCTCTCCAAACTCCACGTCTCAGCGCCCAGCCCTTGTCTGCATTGCTGGACATGCCTCTGAGGTTGGGTGGGCAGGGCTGGGGTCAGTACCCTGTGTACAGGTCTCACTCTGTCCTGCTACCACACCCTGGGTGCCATGTTCTCTTCCCACAGAGAATGAGGCTCTCCCTCTGTCCAAACTGAGCTCCCACAGTGAGGGGCTTCCTCGGATATGGAGGCCTCTCCTCACGTTCATCTCCCTGCAGGGCTGCAGGCCCCAACCCACTTTCTATCCTCTTCTTTTTCCTTCTTTCTTTTCTCCTACCCTGCAGAGCAGCAATCTTTCTTGTCCTTTCAGATTTCCAAGGGCCTCTGCTAGTGTTCTGCTGGGCTCTGTGAGAATTGTTCCATTTCTCATTTATTAGTGGAGGCAGTTATGATCTTCACATCTCCCTAAGCCTCTGGCATCTTGATCCTTCCATCTCTATGTTACTTTTAAACTAGCTATGGTCATCCATTTTTTTCTATTAAGTATATCTTATTTGTATTCACCTTCCTCGGTCACTGTCTTATCTGTCCCTAGTTTCTGACTAGTTCTCTCTCACAATCATTTATGATTCTTAGAATGAAACATCTTAATAGACCATTCTCAGAAACATGTGTGGCAAGAAGTGGATTTAAGAATTTTTAGGCACACAGGATTTGTGAAAGTGTTTGGTGTCTCCACTTAAGATGACTAAAAGCAAGAAGTAATCGTTAGATTGCCTATCACATCTTAATTCAGTGGTCCTTGGAGGATTTTATCTCATTTCTTCCCCTATAACCTATTTCTTTCCATCTCATTTGTCCAGCATTCTGTTTGTGGTCTCTGTTTTAAAGAGTGCAGCAACCTACTTAGTCTTCCTTCTGGTGTCTGCACCTTGGTGGGTGAGGTTGGTCCAAAGGTCTGTGCCCTTATCCTCTCTTGATCTGTGCTCTGAATGCTGTTAACTGTGAGCAGAGCCTGCCCTGGATATTCAGGTCTGTCTCTCCCTTGTTCTGTGGTTGTTACTGCCCCCTCTCTGGTGGGGCCTGCTTCCTGCGTGGTGGAATATAGCCCCCAGATCTGAGTCTTCACTGTGATTCTGATCTGTGGTGCGAGGCAGGTGGGATTGGAGCACACCCACTGGAAGACAAGTCACTGATTATTACTGCTCTGGATGTTCACCTCAGGGTGTGCTCTGATGTCCCCTCTCATGCGTTCTGCAAGTTTTCATGTCATGTAGTGTTGGCACTGCTCTTGGCTCACCTTAACCATGGGAGTAATGGGACATGGCCCTGGGGTCTCTCAGCTGTTGTTTGCACAAGGTTACCAGCATAGATTCAGTGAAGTCACGTCCTGGGATTGCATTGAGCATGGAGCTGGACCTGCTGTGGTGCTATCGGGGAGCTCAGGCTCTGTCCTGGCCCGCCCCCTTGGGTACGAGCCCACGAAGTCTATAGCTACTAAAGCTATACCTGCCATGAATGAGAGAGCCCTGGTTGTTGATTCAGATGCTCTGTAGGGGCTGAGGTTACAAAGCTGGTCATGGGTGTAAGACTGTGGCTTGTGTCGCTGCAAGGAGAGGTTTCAGCTTTTCTTCTTTATCCCTGGGATTCACCTGTGCTTTCTGCTCCACCTGTGCATATGGTCAACTCACAGGTGTCTTCCCCTGAGGCTGCCCCAGACACAGGATTCTGCTGACTGTAGAGGAGGTCGATGTGGGAGGCCATGACTGGGGGCTCAAAAGTCCTACGTGGGTGGAAGGGATGCAGTGGGCTTCTTGTTTGGACGTCATTTGCCAATGGCACTCTGCTGTCTGATGGTTCAGGCTTCCACCGCAAACATCCCGTTTGCAGAGCTCCTCCCTCACCCGATTCCCTTCAGGATGTTTCCTCACAGCCAGCTCCAGTCCTCTGCCTCAGTATGCTCTCCAAACTCCACGTCTCAGCGCCCAGCCCTTGTCTGCATTGCTGGACATGCCTCTGAGGTTGGGTGGGCAGGGCTGGGGTCAGTACCCTGTGTACAGGTCTCACTCTGTCCTGCTACCACACCCTGGGTGCCATGTTCTCTTCCCACAGAGAATGAGGCTCTCCCTCTGTCCAAACTGAGCTCCCACAGTGAGGGGCTTCCTCGGATATGGAGGCCTCTCCTCACGTTCATCTCCCTGCAGGGCTGCAGGCCCCAACCCACTTTCTATCCTCTTCTTTTTCCTTCTTTCTTTTCTCCTACCCTGCAGAGCAGCAATCTTTCTTGTCCTTTCAGATTTCCAAGGGCCTCTGCTAGTGTTCTGCTGGGCTCTGTGAGAATTGTTCCATTTCTCATTTATTAGTGGAGGCAGTTATGATCTTCACATCTCCCTAAGCCTCTGGCATCTTGATCCTTCCATCTCTATGTTACTTTTAAACTAGCTATGGTCATCCATTTTTTTCTAAATCTTTAAAGATATTCACTGAGAATAGCAGGTAAAATTACTTGTTGTTTGGTATCTTTCAGCTATGTCTCCACAAGACACCCAGAATTTGATGCCAAAGAATCCAGAATTAGAAGATGTATTCCCAGAAGTAAACTTAGGAATATATCAAGTATTTCACCTCAGAAACTTAAATTTAATGAAAGATCAGGAAAATACGAGGGTAAATGGAAGACAGAGAGGATGTTTATGTGGACATAAAGAAATGGAGACAGTGACACATAATGCTAACATCACTGGAAAAGGAAATGAGCAGCGTGAGTCAAATTGGGAAAAACACCAACTTCAGTCTTCAACATCTGACGAGAAGTATAAGTGTTTAAGAAAAGAATTCCATCCTTTTTTGAAAGATACGTGTTCTCTAAAAGAAAATGTGGAAAATCTGGAAGGTAATCTAGTCTCCACAGCAAATACTCATTCTGAACGAAGGCTTCAACTAAACATACATTCAAGCATGTCTGAACACCTACAATTTAACAATGAGTGTAAAAACTCACAATCTTATCAATCTGAGGGATCCATGAGCAGGGTGTCATTACTCTTCCCCCAACAGATATTTTCTATCCATTCCAAGATGTATAATGTTGATGATAATGGAAAAGATGCAATCCAACCATCATTGTTCAGTACATATTGTGATATGGTTAATACACAACTTTCCATGCATAATCAAATGTGTCAGACCTTAAGTAAGTGCTCCAACTCCATTAATTGCAAGAGCATTTATGCTGGACTGAGAAGATATTCAGGCAATGAAACTAGGCATACAGGTGAAGGAGACTCAATCCTTATGAACCATCAGGAAACCGAATCTTCAAACAAGGATACTAAAAGTAATAAGTGTAGAAATATCTTTGATCAAATGTCAGGTTTTTCTCTAGATAAGAGTACTTGTACTGGAGAGAGGACTTGTAGTGAACATAGTAAGGTTTCTAATCACTGTTCAGAACTTATTCAACAGGACACTGTTCAGAATCCACGGAAAGAAAACAAGTGTAAGATATGTGAGAGAGTATTTAGTAAGTCATCCAGTCTAAGTAGACATAGGAAAATTCATACAGGAAGGAAACCTTTCAAATGTATAGAATGTAGCAAAGCATTTAACTGTCACTCACGTCTTACTCACCATCAGCGAATTCATGCTGGAGAAAAACGTTATAAATGTACAGAATGTAGCAAAGCCTTTACTTACAACTCAGATCTTATTAAACATCAGCGAATTCATACTGGAGAAAAACCTTATATATGTAAAGAATGTAACAAAGCCTTTCGTCGTTCCTCATGTCTTAGTCGACATCAGCGAATTCACACTGGAGAGAAACCTTACAAATGTACAGTATGTGGCAAAGCCTTTACTGACATCTCATGTCTTATTCAACATCGGCGAATTCATTCAGGAGAGAAACCTTATAAATGTACAGAATGTAGCAAAGCCTTTATGTGTTCCTCATATCTAACCCGTCATCAGCGAATCCATACTGGAGAGAAGCCTTATATATGTGAAGAATGTAACAAAGCCTTTCATCATTGCGCAGCTCTTACGCGACATCATCGAATCCATACTGGAGAAAAACCATACAAATGTAAAGAATGTGGCAAAGCCTTTTGTAGGAGTTCGAACCTTAGTCAACATCACCGAATTCATACAGGGGATAGACGTTATAAATGTACAGAATGTGGCAAGGCCTTTATGACGTGTTCTCATCTTAATTGTCATCGTCACACGCATACTGGAGAGAGACCATATAAATGTACTGAATGTGGCAAAGCCTTTAGTCACGACTCAAGTCTTACTCACCATCGGCAAATGCATACTGGAGAGAGACCTTATGAATGTACTGAATGTGGCAAAGCCTTTGGTCGGAATGACTGTCTCACTAAACATATGAGAACACACACTGGACAGAAACTCTAGTAATGGAACAAGTGATAGAAGAGCCTTTCCCTAAATATGGATCATGAAACACAAGAGCTAATTCAAAGAAACAGTGGAAATGATGTAACAATATGTAGAAAAGTATTTAATCAAAAGTTAAATCTAAATATATATCAGAGATTGCATAATAGAAGGCATTTCATCAATCTTGTTTTCAGAAGTTTCTCTGAAGTAGAATGACTGTAAGAAGTACTCCATAATAAAAACCCAGAGAAAATGGACATATTAGCATGAATCGCGAGATGAAGGTTGATGGTTAGAAAGTTACAATTCTTAGCAATGTATATATGAAAGTGAAAGTGAAGTCGCTCAGGCGTGTCCAACTCTTTGCGACCCCATAGCCTGTAGCCTACCAGGCTCCTGTGTCTATGGGATTTTCCAGACAATAGTACTGCAGTGGAGTACCATTTGTATGCCTGTGTATAATGACGTGATTTGAGATTCTTTGACGTGAATGTAATTCAACACTCAATCCATACTAAGCTTTCTGCTGTGTTTGGAAATGTAGATTTTTTATGGTTTATTAAAGATTAGCCTTTTTATATTGTGTTGCAACCATTTCTATCTATTGTCCATTAGAAGATGAAGGATATCATAATGTAAAATAGACAATGACCATCTAAATGGAGGTGTTTGACATTGATGTGAAGTATCTGGATGTTACCATGATGTAAGTGATCATTTAATCTTTCCATGTATTAAAGTAAGATAGAAGTTAGTTCTGAAGTTTTGATAGTAATATGCTCGATTTGTAAGAAAAACGCAATGACAGTTCACTGCAATATTGGTGTATCTTTATAATATCAACACAAGTCATGATTATTACTTGACAGTGTTGAAATGAAGACATCTTCTGTGATAACCCAGAAACGTATTAGAAACTCTTCCTGGAAAAGGCGTGGAATTAGTGTATACCATGTTTCCTAAGGGCTTCCTAGGCTTTGTTTGGTAAGCTGTAAAAGTCACACATCTCATATCCTTATATCAAAAGTGAATATTGTTGACAGTTTCCCTAAACTGCTGCATGCTGTTGCTGCCTCAGCATCAGTCTGGGCAGCAGGCAGCCTGCCGTCCCTTGAACTCACACCAGCCAGTCCTGTGAGCACCTGCTCTAGATGACCACCTTCCTTGAGATCAACAGTCTTGCTGAACCCCAGGGTCTACTTTACCAACCCCCCTTCAATGACACCCTCACAGTGCTCACCGGATTCACTTTTGTGGTTTGAATGGATTAATTCACATTCAGCCTAGGGAGCCCAGAGCACCTCACCCAGCCTAACTTCTAAAGACTAAACTGCAAGAACCGGTGTTTTCTCTGTCTGATTCTAGCTTTGACCTCTCTCAGAAATTCCTGCCCTGAATCTTCCCCTACAGAGAGGTCTTGGGTGTGGTGAGTGTGAGGTTTTGAGCTCAGGACTCCTGAATGTTGGTTTGGGGGAAGAAACATCAGGAAAAAATGGGATTTGCTGATGACTCCACTAACGGCCACACTGTAGACCTGCAGATTGATAACTTCTTGGAGTGGGGATCTGACCATCTGGGATTTGTATTCATTGAAATAGTTTCGAAAAAATCTTTAGCCAAGTGGTTTCCATCTGGTTTTTCATCAGGATCCCGTGACCAGTGTCAGGAAATGACCTCACTGATGCCCTCCCAACAGAGTTCTATGTTGGTCCTGTGGGAGCATCACTGTGCTGTCCAGGAAGTCCTCCAGGGAATTCTAAGGGGAGGCCCAGATTAAGGACGTGCCTCCTGATCCATGTGTGAGAGCTGAGCCCTGGCTTCGTCTGTGGAGAGGCAACAGTGTTGGTCTAGCTGGATTTGCACAGGGGAAGTCAGTCAGCTCACATCATCTGTGTGGGCAGAGTGTTAGGAGCTCTCTATGAGGAGAGAACAATCACGAAATTAGTTCACAGGCTAGTCTTCAGGTAGGAAGTGATTGTTGCTGAATGTCTCCTGAGATAGAGGACAGGAGAGGTTGGTCTTCTCAGCTTTTCAAGGTCCTTCAGTCTGTAGAAGTGGTGGTTGCAGGTTAAAGAGCTGTGTTGATGCCCTCCAATGTATTTTCTCAAAACTCAGAAGTGCTTTTGCAGTGTAACATCCTCAGAGAAGACAGAGCAGGAGGAAGAAGAGGAGGAAATGGCAGCTATTGAGCTAAATATCCTGTCCTGGGTTGGGGCTGCATCTGCTTTTCCTCCTGAAATACCCAAATGAGAATCTACAAGCCTTTAGCTTTCTGCTCCTAATTTTCCTTCCTGGGCATCGCATCATATTTTTTCCCATTTCTTCTTACAATAGTGAAGACCAGCCCTTTGGACTACTTCCTTGTGTCCCAGAGCCTTTGCTCCGTTGTCTGCATCCTTGCTTTCTACGGAGCATGATGAATTCTCAGTGTGAATCAGTGACTTTCAACTGTTGAATCTATTCTTTTTGTGAGAGATAAGTGTGGGGAGTCACTCATTTCCTCACTCCCACGGGGATGTGGTTTGGTGTTGGGATTTTAGGGACGTTGCTAAATGCAGTGATGACTTTGCACCTGGATGCAATATAAATATTTAAAACAGAGTTTGGAAATGCCATTATACATAGAGCCAACTCTCTTCTGTCCATGGGGTTTTTCAGGCAAGAATTTTGCAGTGGGTTCCCATTTCCTCATCCCAGGGATTCTCTCCATCCCAAGACTGAACCTGCATCTCCAGCATTGGCAGGCAAATTCTCTAGCACTGAGCCAGCTGGGAAGCCCAGTGACTCAACTCAGGGGTCCAGAGTTTTTCAGAAAATTTTCAGAAATGAAAAATAGCAAATGCTGTCCTTTGCATCTGAGTTAAAGTCACCCATTCCAGTCCATTTTAGTTCGCTGATTCCTACCATGTCGACATTCACCCTTCCCGTGTCTTGTCTGACCACTTGCAATTTGCTTTGATTCATGGACCTGACATTCCAGGTTCCTATGTAATATTGCTCTTTACAGCATTAGATCTTGCTTCTATCACCAGTCACATCCACAACTGGATATTGTTTTTGCTTTGGCTCCATCCCTTCATTCTTTCTGGAGTTGTTTCTCCACTGATCTCCAGTAGCATATTGGGCACTTAATGACCTGGGGAGTTCCTTCTTTGGTATCCTATTATTTTGCCTTTTCATACTGTTCATGGGGTTCTCAAGGCAAGAATACTGAAGTGGCTTGCAATTCTCTTCTCCAGTGGACCACATTTTGTCAGACCTCTCCACCATGACCCGCCCATCTTGGGTTGCCCTGTAGGCAGGACTTGGTTTCATTGAGTTAGACAAGGCTGCGGTCCTAGTGTGATTAGATTGACTAGGTTTCAGTGAGCATGGTTTCAGTGTGTCTGCCCTCTGATGCCCTCTTGCAACATCTACCATCTTACTTCGGTTTCTCTTACCTTGGGCATGGGGTTTCTCTTCACGGTTGCTCCAGCAAAGCATAGCCGCTGCTCCTTACCGTGGATGTGGGGTATCTCCTTGACTGTTTGGATCACAATGAACTGGAAAATTCTGAAACAGATGGGAATACGAGACCACCTAACCTGCCCTTTGAGAAATCTGTATGCAGGTTAGGAAGCAACAGTTGGAACTAGACATGGAACAACAGACTGGTTCCAAATAAGAAAAGGAGTACGTCAAGGCTCTATATTGTCATCATGCTTATTTAACTTCTATGCAGAGTACATCATGAGAAACGCTGGACTGGAAGAAACACAAGCTGGAATCAAGATTGCCGGGAGAAATATCAATAACATCAGATATGCAGATGAGAGTACCCTTATGGCAGAAAGTGAAGAGGAGCTAAAAAGCCTCTTAATGAAAATGAAAGAGAAAAGCGAAAAAGTTGGCTTAAAGCTCAACATTGAGAAAACAAATATCATGGCATCTGGTCCCATCACTTCATGGAAAATAGATGGGGAAACAGTGGAAACAGTTTCAGACTTTATTTTTGGGGACTCCAATATCACTGTAGATGGCGACTGCAGCTATGAAATTAGAAGACGCTTACTCCTTGGAAGAAAAGTTATGACCAACCTAGATAGCATATTCAAAGAAGAGACATTACTTTGCCTACTAAGGTCTGTCTAGTCAAGGCTATGGTTTTTCCAGTGATCATGTATGGATGTGAGAGTTGGGCTGTGAAGAAGGCTGAGAGCTGAAGAATTGATGCTTTTGAACTGTGGTGTTGAAGAAGACTCTTGAGTGTCCCTTACACTGCAAGGAGATCCAACCAGTCCATTCTGAAGGAGATCAGCCCTGGGATTTCTTTGGAAGGAATGATGCTAAAGCTGAAACTCCAGTACTTTGGCCACCTCATGAGAAGAGCTGACTCATTGGAAAAGACTCTGATCCTGGGAGGCATTGGGAGCAGGTAGAGAAGGGAACAACAGAGGATGAGATGGCTGGATGGCATCACGGACTAGATGGACATGAGTCTCAGTGAACTCCGGGAGATGGTGATGAACAGGGAGGCCTGGCGTGCTGCGATTCATGGGGTCGCAAGGAGTAGGACACGACTGAGCTACTGAACTGAACTGTCCTTTGCATTGCTGAGACTTACTAGTTAAATGCATTATTAGGATACTAATCAGGGGAAATATATGTGAAATGAAATTTGCATTAGATTGACTTTTTAAAAGTTTAGATTCAAGTTATAATTTCATTGTTAATTCTTGAATGCCCAGGCAGTGATTGTACATCTTTCATGTGATTCATTTACACCATGACATCTGATGCCCACTGCTTCTGGAGACATCTCTCTGACATCATGAGACTATGAAGTTCATACTTCTTCTCTCTCTCTCTTTAAACAGGTTGTGGAAAAAAGGAATAAGGAATGTGTGGAAATGCTCATAGTTAATGGAGAAACACCCCATCTTCTTGGTTTCTCTTTGCTTCTGAGAATGAACACTCATTGTGTTGATTATAGATAGTGGGTTTTCGGGGTAGGCTAATTGCTCACTCAAGCCCAGGTGTAATGTTTCCAGGACACTCCAGGCTCAAATCACAGACACAGTCTTTTTACCACGTATTTGTAGTTTTTCAAAATATTTACAACAATCATAATGGTGCTAATCTGTTTTCCACTGTGTTGAAAGATAAAGCTCAACACAAATAATAGTTTGTCAGGAAAGAAAAGCTTCAGAACCAATAGTCCTAACTTATCTTATACTGCTGTCTATGTTTCCACCCTGAATGTACCTAAAATGTACAGAGAATATCATCCACAAGTAGATGTATAGATATTAACCCTTTAAAAATGCTCTTGATTTTATTGACATGAATAGTTTTAATATTCTTAGTAAGTATAATCTCATTTTAATGTATCCCTGTGTGTAGAAAAATGTTGAAATTATTTGGTGACTTTTTTCTTGTTTTGGTATTCTCCCAAGTTATCTGCCCACTCATCTTCACACAAACACAATATGGTGCCGCCCCCATCAAGGCCTTTTCTTTGTGGGACAGATGCTTACTTATGTCTACCAATCAATGGATGGGTATGTGCACCTTAACTTTCCTCACTCCCCAGATGAATATTGCCCCTAACAAGCAGACTGCCACCTCACCTCTGACGGCATATACGCAGTCAAAAGAGCCATCCAGTTTATACTCCTGCTAGTTGGTTTGGAAATCTTGGCTGGGATAAGTATTGGAATAGGAGGAATTGCTTTTTCAATTACACGTCTACCATACACTATCCAGGACTTCACATGAAGGAGGAAACAGAACAGGCTCTCTCTTGAAAGCCGGACTCCTTCTTGGGCCAGACTGTGGACTTCTAGCTATATGCCTAATATCTATGGAAACGAAATATCAACTGGAAAACCAGGTCCCCCAGAAGGAAGAGCCCCAGGGCTCTACTTTGCCTAAAAGAATGCCATAATTATCTGTGTAACTGAATAGAATCATACAGTCTATTATGCTTATTGGGGTATAACCACAGGCCTGTTGATAACTCTCCACTGTTAACTACCTAGGTTTAAGGCATATGACTGTGGGTTAACTTTGATTGTATCTTTGTTGTTGTTGTTTAGATTAGTTTCAGGGACCCTTATGCACTTAGGGTATATAAGGATTTCACAAAAAGTGGTCAGGGTCCTTGGCTAAGAGGAGACTCTGCCTTGGGCCCACTGGTGTTCCAATCTGCATTCCACTATCTGCATTGTCCTTCTGAGTGAGTGTGTTTCCCAGAATGCAAGGCTACAACACACGGACGACATTGACAGAGCAGGCACATCTTTAGTGGCCTTACAGGACCAGCTAGATTCCTTGGCTGAGGTGGTTTTACAGAATAGGAGAGGGTCAGAGCTACTGACCGGAGAAGGCAGTGGCACCCCACTCCGGTACTCTTGCCTGGAAAATCCCATGGACGGAGGAGCCTCGTTGGCTGCAGTCCATGGGATTGGGAAGAGTTGGACACGACTGAGTGACTTCACTTTCACTTTCTGCTTTCATGCATTGGAGAAGAAAATGGTAACACACTCCAGTGTTCTTGCCTGGAGAATCCCAGGGACGGGGGCGCCTGGTGGGCTGCCGTCTATGGGGTTGCACAGAGTGGGACACGACTGAAGCGACTTAGCAGCAGCAGCAGCAGAGCTGCTGACAGCTGAAAAGGCAGGCCTCTGCCTCTTCTTGAATGAAGAATGCTGCTTTTATGTTAACCAATTAGGAATAGTCAGAGACATGGCCCAACAGCTAAGGGAATGAATCGTGAAAAGCAGAGAGGAACTAGCAAATTCCTGGGGTAACTGGAACAATATCTGGAGCTGGGCATCGTGGCTTCTCCCTTTAACCGGTCCTCTCTTCATGTTCTTTGCGGCACCTTTGTTTGGCCCTTGTACTCTCAAAGATATTACCCAGTTCATGTGATGTGATTAAAGTTTTAAGTCGCTCAGTCGTGTCTGACTCTTTGTGACCCCATGGACTGTACCCTACCAGGCTCCTCTGTCCATGGCATTTTCCAGGCAATAGTACTGCAGTGGATTGCCATTTCCTTCTCCAAGGGATCTTCCCAACCCAGGGATCAAACCCAGGGATCAAACCCAGGTCTCCCGCATCGCAGACAGATGCTTTACCATCTGAGCTACCAGGGAAGTAACCTCTCGAATTGAATCCATAAAATTAGAAATGTTAATAGCTCAATATAGTCCGCTAAACGACGGGGAGCTCTGAATGTCCTATCAAACATGGGATGATGATTTCTTCAGTGAGTGACAGAAACATCAAGAAGGGGCAATGAAGAGGAAAAATGTCAAATTTTTACATAATCTCCTGCTCCTTCTGCCTCTGTAACTCAGCTTGCTCTTTGCAAAGTCTTGATCATGGATGTCTCAAAAAGTGGGAACTCACAATACTAGGAACTGGAATGTATCCCACTCACCCTTGTCATGCTCTTTGCAATTGCCCTAGTCCCTGCAAACTCTTAATCATTCCTGTCCATGTATAAAAACTTTGTAACCTCTTTGTTTGGGGCTCCGAGCTTGGAACGTTATATTCTCTGGGCGCGCTGTTATAGGAAGGGGGAGGCTCCCCTACAGGGCCCCAAGAGTGGGCTCTTCTCTAACACTAGGAGAAGAATTGTCGGAGCAGACACATGCTGATAAAGCAAGAGATTTTATTGGGAAACGGCACCCGGGTGGAGAGCAGTAGGGTAAGGGAACACAGGAGAACTGCTCTGCCCCGTGGCTCACAATGTCGGGTTTTATGGTGAAGGGATTAGTTTCTAGGTGGCCTCTGGCCAATCATTCTAATTCAGAGTCTTTCCTGGTGGTGCACGAATCGCTCAACCAAGATGGATGCTAGCGACTGGGATTCTGGGAAGTGGATGGACACACGGTGTCTCCTTTTGACCTTTCCTGGGCTCTTCCAGTTGGTGGTGGCTTATTAGTTCCGTATTCCTTAACAGGATAGCGTGTCATAAAACAACTCATGCACATGGTTACTATGGTGTCTGGCCAGGGTGGGCAGTTTCAATCAGTGTGCTTTCCGGAACATCGCTGGCATAATAAACCTGAGTTCTCCAACTGTCCCAGTGTTGTGCTTGTTTTCTGCAACAATGAAAACACCTTCAGCCTCCTGGTCTCTGAAGCTGGAGGACCCTCACCTGCAGACAGGTGATCACAGTGGAAATCGTTTTGTGAAAACCTGTGTCCCCAGACTGCAGAGGATAGTGAAAAGACCTAAGTACTCAGGGTGTCCTGTGGCTTCCGAAGTGGCACTAGTGGTAAAGAACCACTTGGCAATGCAGAAGACACCAAGAGGTGTGAGTTCAGTTGCTGGGTCAGGAAGATCTTGTGGAGGAGGGCATGGCAACCCATTTCAGTATTCTTCCCTGGAGAGTCTCCATTGGCAGAGGAGCCAGGCAGGCTACAGTCCATTAGGAGGCAAACAGTCGGACTTACCTCGCTAAAGGCAAGGCATCTTTGGGAAGATATGAGAGCAAAGCTTTGCAGGAACCCAAGGCCCCCAGGTGATTCTCACCAAACACGCATTCCCCACCACCCCTCTGCCAAGGGCACAGGCAGAGGCAGTGAGGGCCACACCCATCGTAGAAAGAGCCCTTCCCCAGGCAATCAGCCCAACATCTTTTGTTTCTAGAAGTTCCTGCCCTAATCGTCAGCTCAGTATTGGTCTCAGAAGTGAGGACTGTGAGGTTAAACTCAGGGCTCCAAAAACCCTCATAATGTGTGTCAGCTAGCCCAGTAGTCAGGCTGTAGTCTCCCACGATTGTACTGTGACCTGTTCTCTGTAATGCAAAAAGAAAGGAGAACTCTCAGGGGTGGTCTGCAAAGAGAATGTATCAAAGGTAAGTAGAAAACACAAAATGTGATTAGCATATCAGATTAGTCTTGATTGCCGCCTACAGATCCGCAACAGTTCAGTTCAGTTCAGTTGCTCAGTCGTGTCTGACTTTTTGCAACCCCATGAGTCCCAGCACGCCAGGCCTCCCTGTCCCTCACCATCTCTCGGTGTTCACTCAGACTCACGTCCATCGTGTCCATGATGCCATCCAGCCATCTCATCCTCTTTCGTCCCCTTCTCCTCCTGCCCCCAATCCCTTCCAGCATCAGAGTCTTTTCCAGTGAGTCAACCCTTCGCATGAGGTGGCCAAAGTTCTGGAGTTTCAGCTTTAGCATCATTCCTTCCAAAGAAATCCCAGGGTTGATCTCCTTGCAGTCCAAGGGACTCTCAAGAGTCTTCTCCAACACCACACTTCAAAAGCATCAATTCTTCGGCTCTCAGCCTTCTTCACAGTCCAACTCTCACATCCATACATGACCACAGGAAAAACTATAGCCTTGACTAGATGGACCTGTTTTGCAAAGTAATGTCTCTGCTTTTGAATATGCTATCTAGGTTGGTCATAACTTTTCTTCCAAGGAGTAATCTTTTAATTTCATGGCTGCAGTCACAATCTGCAGTGATTTTGGAGCCCCAATAATAAAGTCTGACAATGTTTCCCCATCGATTTCCCATGAAATGATGGGACCAGATGCCATGATCTTCGTTTTCTGTAAGTTGAGCTTTAAGCCAACTTTTTGACTCTCCACTTTCACTTTCATCAAGAGGCTTTTTCATTCCTCTTCACTTTCCGCCATAAGGGTGGCAACTCAACATCTCAGGAAAACTTGAGATGGATAATGGATTTTAAGTTTTTTACCTCTGAAGTGATCTGTTCTATGTTTACCTTTGAAATCTTCTTTGTTATTTTGGCTAAGTGAATATATTGTTTTCCAGTGATCTACATGATTTTATCTATTATAATCCCTTCTGATATTTGTCGAAAAACTTCCCAAATAACTTGACTACTAGCTGCCTTTGGAATGCTTCAGAGAGTCCCTGAGACATTCCAGCGAGCTAGGAAACTACTTGGGTTCATTGGACATGTTAAGTTACATGGGAAGTACTGTTCAAGGGGTGATAGATATTCTCAGATTATACTGTATGGTGGATGTTGCCAATATAGGTATCCTAAAATTATGTGGAGTCCATATAGATCTGATATGCCATAATAAAATATGGTCAACTATAATTCTAGTTATCCTGTTAAAGTGTTACAAGTCACAGCATGACCAGGCTACACTGTCAATTGCACATTCTTCAGAATGCTGCTACTTTATGATTCATGGAAAAGGTTTTTCTAAGGTTAATTGAAAAACAAATTTTTTTTGTTTATCTGGTCGGCTAGTAGCGGACTGAAATTTAGTCTAATCTCTATATTAATAGGACAAAGTTTTCTTAGAATGCAGCTTTCAAGAAGACATTGTGTATTTCTTTGCCTTTAAGTGATTTGTATTAAATTTAAAAATCTTTTGTTCCTTTGATAAAGTAAATAAGCATTACTTAAGATTGTGTTGAAGAGAAATCGCTCAGTTCATGTCTGACTCTTAGCGACCCCATGGACTGCAGCCTACCAGACTCCTCCGTCCATGGGATTTTCCACGCAAGAGTACTGGAGTGGGGTGCCATTGCCTTCTCTGCTAAGATTATGGTACATGTAGACAAAGCTCATTCTTCTACAAAAATGACCCCTGACGGTTACACTTTGCTATCCTGATGTCCTTAAAACATGGCCATAGTCTGCTACTAAGTCGCAGAATTAAAAATGGGTGAACAATAGCTGTGAATCAAAGAGTTGGTGCTATGGGAAATCCAAGATGGCCACCTGGCTTTTCCAGGCTCCCTGACAAATCTCATGTGTATTTGATGGGTTAAAGCCTTCCCTGGCTACAGGGTTAATGCCCTCATACTGAAAAAATTATGTTTCACTGAATATTAACCTTTTTTCATTGTTAAACTAAGTTTCTACTTTTGTTAATTAAGGTCTAGTGTTTACCAAGACTCACTTCTGAGGTGGTTCCTTGTCACAGTGTTTTTCTACACGATTCAACTAAGTTATTTAAAAGGACACTACGTTTGTTTCTAAAGCTGATCCAGGACGCGCCTTCAGATAAAGATGAGATGCCCCATGATGTGCAAGCAAGAGATTAACACCAGGCTTTAGTCCTTTAAGAAACGAAGTCAGGTGACCTGGGGCACACTGGGCTCTACCTACTGAAAGTTCTTCACTTAATCATTCTTCCTTACGACCTTCCTAATAAGTGCCAGCGATAGCTACATTATTTTCTATGACACTTGTTTCAGATTGTTTCTTACGGTATCCAATGCATGACTGAGCCTGTGATAAAATGCTGATATGCAGTTCCAGATGAGATCAATGATTATAATAATGTAACTCTAGATATGGGAAGAAGCAAGAAAAGGGAATATATTCCAGGACCAAGAGGCTAGTAAGACAGGTACGGTCCAGAGATTTTGCTACTCACAAGGCCTGCTCTAGAAACAGCACATTGAGTGGCCTATGAATGGAACCTTCCCTAGACCTGGGAATGAGCCTTCTCAGTGCCGCAGGACACAATGGCCAAGAAATGCGCCCAAAGCATGGTCAAATATGTGGCTGTGAAGGGACCCTGCTGACTGGACTCTGCCAGCTGTCCCTACAAAGATGACATCATGACCACTTCAAGCTCCTGACCTTCAACAGCCCCCAAATGGAGTTCAGAGCAGAGGTCAGAAATGGGAGAGAAGCCACTGAGTTTTGCTCCTCTGGGGATGTTCACCTCGAGGAGTGTTGTGTGTGTCACGGGTCATGCCTTGTGCGAGCTCTCATGTGACCCTGTGTTGACATTGCTCCTGGCCCCACCCTAACCATGGGTATCCCAGCACATGGCTCCATTGTCTCTCAGATGTTGTTTTCACCAGGTCACCAGCATAGACCCACTGAAATCAGGGCCTAGGATTGCATTCGTCATGGAGCTGGAGCCACTGTGGTGCTGTGGGGGCAGCTCAGGCTCTGGCCTGGCCCCATCCCCTCATGTGCGAGCCCGCAAAGTCTAGAGCTGCTAAAGCTACACCTGCTTGACAGGGTGGTTGGGGGCGGGGTCCTGCTTTTCCATCAGATGCTCTTCAGGGACTGAGGTTACCAAGCCAGTTGTGGGTGGAAAAGCATTGTTTGTGCAGCTGTGTGGAGAGGTGTCAGCTTTCTTCCTTAACCCTGGGGCTAGCTGTGCTTTCATCTCCATCAGTGCATGTGGCCCACCCACAGGTGTCTGCTCCTGAGGCTTCCCCAGAACACAGGAGACTGCTGATGGTGGAGGAGGCCCATGAGGGGAGGCCGTGGCTGGGGATCAGTAGAGCCCACCTGAGTGGGAGCCCTTCCTGGATGCTGGCGATACAGGGGCCAGCACAGGGGGAGAGGGGCTGCGGTAGGGCTCTTCTCTGGCCATCAGTCAGCAATGGCGCTATGCTGTATGGTGGTTCAGGCTTCTGCCACAACATCCCTGTTTATAGAGCTTCTCCCTCCCTGTCTTTCCTGCAGGATGACTCAATGGATATGAATTTGAGTAGTCTCCAGGAGTTGGTGATGGACAAGGAGGCCTGGCATGCTCTGGTTCATGGGGTCACAAAGACTCGGACATGACTGACTGACTGTACTGAACTGACTGATGCTTTAATGCCTGAGAGCTGTCATCTGACACCTATTTCTGAAGTTACTTTTGGAAAATGGTCTGACCGAAATCAGCCAACTATGGATGTTTTCAGTAGGAAACAATGTCTTTGTTCAGCACTTTATAAATTCCAGAGTAGGGAAGGTATTTTTACTGCTTCCTGGTAGCTCAGATGGTAGAGAACCTGCCTACAATGCAGGAGACCAGGGTTCGATCCCTTGGTTGGAAAGATCCCCTGGAGAAGGAAATAGCTACCCACTCCACTATTCTTGCCTGAAGACTTCCATGGATAGATGAGCCTGGCTGGCTACCATCCATGGTGTTGCAAAGAGTCTGACATGATTGATGGACTAAGCACACAACTGTCAACTCTATACACTGTTTCTATGAAAGATCATTGCTATAGATTTATGTTTATGAATCATGGAGGTGTTCTTGGCACACATATAGTAACCTTAAAAATTTATGATTTCTGTAAGGTACTCCATGATTTCACATATATGTGAAATCTCTGCAATTCCAGCCATTAGTTACATTAAACATCAGGATTCATACCACTTGGAATCTACAATAACAAGCACTGTCACAGAAATTACAGTGTGACTTCCTTGGTGGTCCAGTAACTAAGAGCTTGCTCTCAATGCTAGCTGCAGCAGGGCAGGGGTGTGAAGTGGGGGGTTGGGATTGGGGAAAGGTGCCTAGGTTTGATCCCTGGTCAGGGAACTAGATCCCATATGCCACAAGTAAGGTCCGGTACAGCCAAATAAATATTTTTCAAAAAGAATTACACTAAGATACATTAGGAGGCACTGGGAACTGATATCTGGTGTGGCACCTAATCTCTCTTTAATAGCTCCATTTAAGTTTTGGAATTACTCCTCCTTCCAGCGTTGCTTTGGCACTGGATTACTTTGAGTCAGAACACTTCCCTTTTCCTGTATGGTCACCGACCCAGACTCCCCAAAGCACCTGTTTCTTACAGATTCTTGCCCATAGGCTGAAACAGAAAATACTCACCTGATATCCTCACATAGCCCGGATATCGGGGCCAGGGTGCTGGTCACGGCAAGCTGCTCTTTTGACAGGGAGGGAGGCAGCCAGACCCCTAGATATAGGTTTGTGATCCTGTGACCTCATGTCCCTTCAGAACTGTAATTATCTTTTCACCTGTATCTGCAGTGTGAGACAGGCATGGGGAACTGACATTATTTGTGAAAATCTTCATTGATCAGTTGCTAATGATAAAACAACAATTAAAAGTGTGTACTGATCCTCTCCAAAGGGACTATTGAAATGCTTGAGGAAGGTTCAATTCCCTTTGGTCCCAGTGAAAGGTTGTTGTTGAATCACGACGCCGGGATTCTTGGCCCCCAGAGGAGAAGAATTCAATCCGGGGCCAGAGACGAGGCTGGATCGCTCAGAGCTTTTGTGTAACAAAGTTTTATTAAAGTATAAAGGAGATAGAGAAAGCTTCTGACATAGGCATCAGAAGGGGGCAGAAAGAGTACCCTCCAACTGGCCACCGTTCGCCGTCCTCCAATGGATACTGTGGCCGCATAGTATCGCAGAGGAAGACCAGGTGTGTCTTCTTTAAGCCCTGGGGATCGAATCTATCCCCGTTTTTCAGGATACAGTTCAAAGGAGTGAGGCTGGAATTGTTAGCTCCCATCTGTAAGAGAGAAAAAAAGCGACCAGCGCCATTTTTCTACCGGAGGTGTCCCTCCCTGCTCTAGATGGGGGTGTAGACAGACTTTACACCAAAAGCTTTTCCTTCCTGGTCGGACTTAAGTCTGTCCCTCACCGACGCAGGCGCCATCTCGACCCTCCCGGTTCTACCACCGAGACGGGGTGGGGATGTACCAGGGGTAGACCTGATAGCATCTCTACCTGAAGTCCAGCTCTTCACCTTTAACCTTGCTTGCCTCTGATGCCCCCCCCGGGGTGCAGTCAGAGTAACCTTCCGGAATGCCTCCCAAGCTAAGACCACTGGGGGAAACATTCGTCACCTGAGTGCCTGTGCACGACCCTGAGTATATTCCTGACCACAATAAGATCGATATGAACATAAAGCTGGGATGTTCTTTTCAAGCATCACCACACCAGTATGAGAGCCTCCTCTGTCCACTAAGAGCCAGTGTTACCAAGGGAAAAAAACCATTGCAGTCTCAATCTGAGTAACCTTTAACCTCAGAGATGTTCTTGGGGCTAAAGCTCCATCTAGCTTCCAAACTTTCAATTCCTAGCGAGGCTAGGCGCTTTCTTGACTACCAATCCAAACAGTACACAGTAAAAGTATAGATCACAAGTCCCTTGAAAGTGTATGATCCGATAGATTAGGTTAATACATCTAATTCCCAAGGAGTTATGAAATGGTCATAGAGACCGAAAAGTTTGACCGAGAAAGGAGAGTTTGGTCCACACGCTTTGCCCATTTCTGGTTGGTTCCCAAAGGAGACCTTGGGTGCCTCTTGGCCTTTGCAGGTTGGTAGAAACCTCCGACCGGTTTTTGCCATAAGCCGAATGAGATCACCATGGAAGCGCAGAGCAGGGCTCCTCACTTGCTTCACGCAGGGCATGTCATTCATTCACACAAGCACACCGTAGAGTTAGTAAAGCACAGCAGAAAAAAGTGTTCACTAAGAGAACAAAGAATTAGAGCTCCAAGCATCCTTACCTTGTCCTGAAGGATCCCGGACGAGCCCCCAAGATGAAAGGTTGTTGTTGAATCACGACGCCGGGATTCTTGGCCCCCGGAGGAGAAGAATTCAATCCGGGGCCAGAGAGGAGGCTGGATCGCTCAGAGCTTTTGTGTAACAAAGTTTTATTAAAGTATAAAGGAGATAGAGAAAGCTTCTGACATAGGCATCAGAAGGGGGCAGAAAGAGTACCCCCCTGCTAGTCTTTAGCTAGGTGTTATATAGTCACCAGCAATCTGTTAATGAAAGAAAGGAATGTCTAAACTTAGAATGGCACCAGGCCCCTCACCCATAAGATGTATTTTGGAATAACCTTGGCTCCAAATGGTTTATCTTGGGCCATAAAATGATTAACTTGAATCTTGAAGAAGGGCAGATCACTATACAAATGGTTTCATTTACATAGATTAGAGGAACAATATCAGAGTATAACATATTGGTTTATCAAGTAGGTCCTGAGCCCAAAAGGCGGAACCGACTTGAAGACAGAGTTTGGGGTAAATACATAGTATATTAGCATAGCTTAAGATAAACATTTCCATAAGAAAAAGGCAATGGTTAGTTTCAAGAGAAACCAGGTGTCATTATGGCAACACAGAATTTTAAGAGGAACCTCCTTTTAAATTTGTATAGAGAAGGAAAAAGTATCGCTAGTTTGCTTCCTCCTGCCACTTAAGAGAGATAAAATGTCTGACACTTGCAGGCTATTTCCTCCGTTTGGAGACCCCTGGCCTCCCTGCCTGTTACCCTCTCACCAGGAGACAGACAGGGACTCACAAGGAAGCAGCAGTAAATACTGAGGTCTAAGAAAGGAAGGGAATTTCACGTGTCTGCGTGTACAGTTCATATCCATGAGAAGTGTTTCTACCAAAAATGAGTTATTGCCTACTCTTGAGACCACTGAATTGTGCCTCTCTTTAGATGATGAGTAGAGAAATGGAGCCAAAGCACCAGAGAGGGATTTTCAAAACTTTCTCTGTCATTTTACAAAGGGGAAATTTTCATACCTCATTGCCTGAAATGTCATAGAACTTCTCAAAAAGTATCTTGAGGCAAATATCTGTGTTTACAGTTAGGATTCAATGTCTAATAGGTAGAAATTGCCACATAATTTCCACTGTAGTCTGCAATAGCAGGTACACCTTAGTGCCATCTCCCTAGAGAATATTCTCCTAGTTCTTAGTGACCAAAGTCATATTCAGAACCAGAGGTTCCAGCAGGAATCGTGTGATTTGACCTACTGATACTTCTATGATGAAAAGCAATATCCCCTACTTAGAATTTGTCCCCACTGACAGATATTTATGAAACATTTTCTTTTCATTTTGTTCACACCCCAAAACATGTGGGACCTTAGTTCCTGGGCTAGGGAAGGAACTGCAATGCTGCATCGGAAGGCGGAGTCTTAACCATTGGGCCTCTGGGGATGCTCCTAAACACATTTTCTTTAATAAGTAATGGTGGACCTTGACATACATTTTCCTTTATATTGTGATGACTAATACTTTCTGTGTAAGAAATGATTAAATCTTGAACTCATATCTAGCTCCCTGAGCAGGGATTGAACCCAATAACCTGAGTGGAAGCACAGCATCTTAACCACTGGACTACCAGGGGAGTTGCTAATCTCACATTTAAAGAGAAGGGTGTACTGTCCTGGAATACAATGGTTTGTGGACCTCTCACTGTTTTTGCTCATTGAGTTAGCTCTTCTCCAGATTATCCTTTCAAGGACTGGGTGAACAGGAGGAGGTTAGGAAAGAAAGCCAAGAGTGGGAGAGGGTGTTTGGGAAGCTAGTGAAAAGCAGTCGATGTGATCCACGCGCCCTATTGCCTACTGTCGTGCCCAGTTTTAGCACAAAAAGACCTGCTTCTTGGAAACTTGTTCAGTCCTGGAAGAAGCAGGGCAACTGGTAGCTTCAGCAGTAGCAGCAACAATTAACAGAGGAAATCTGTGTATCAACAGATTCTGACAGGAGTAACAGTATGTCATTTCTGTGGTTACCTTATAAACGACAATGTGGATTCGGGTCTCCCTCTTTCTTTCTGGAATCACTTCCTAATAAAAGCCAGCTGCCCTGATGTAAGCAGGTCTCTGGTGACAGTTACTGAGGCTTCTTCCCAACGGATTATCTGAGTGGGTGCGTCTACTTTTCGTCACTGAGGAGACACCCATCTTCACACATTCACACAAAGCGGTTTTGAATTTTCCCCGTTTTTCAACTTGCTGAAAACATCTCGGCTTCCCATCGAGGAGGCTCTCAAAATTCTTTCTCTTTTCCCTTGTATTGTTAGAAACACTAACTTAGAACAGGCAGGAACCAGCTCTGCTCCAGGGGAAATCAAAGAGATGTAAAGTCATCAAAAGGCCGAGAAAGGAGGAACAGCTGAACAGAACGACCAACCGACCCAAAACCGACAGGGGCGGAGTTGAGGGGACGCTAGGCTCCGCCCCCACTGGCCCCGCCCTTCAGTACCTGCGTTTCCGGCCTCGTCCCACCCTCTCCCCTTTCGTTGCTCTCGTTGGCCGCGGCATAGGGCACTCACCTTCCTCTGTACCGGATCTTCCGCCCGCGCGTGCGCAGTCCTGCAGACCCGGAATTGAGTTTAAGTGCGTGACAGAGTGTTCTGGTGAGTTTGTTTGTTTAAAACCCGATTCCTAGTCCAGAGCCTGTTGTCTTTCACACTTGGGTTTTGGGGGTCTCTGT
Organism: Litocranius walleri; assembly: GCA_006410535.1. Classification (NCBI taxonomy): domain Eukaryota; kingdom Metazoa; phylum Chordata; class Mammalia; order Artiodactyla; family Bovidae; genus Litocranius; species Litocranius walleri. Next base: position 36,449 of record SJYG01001557.1, on the reverse strand, counting down.
GGACGTTCAGACTACCGTCCTCATTTTCCCGTTCCCAGTGTGTCCTCGCATCGCCGTGAGAAGTTCTGAAGCCCTTTTAGCTGCCGGGTCCCTGGGTCCACGTCCGCTTCCTGCTAATATCGTTCTAGAGTCCGTTCCCTTCTCTGGCTGTTCTACCTTTTGACTTGTAGAAACTGCTGCTTAAAGTCCTGCATTGCCCAACCGCTAGGTCCCTGATCCACGAAGAGGTGAAGGAGGCTCTATTCAGCATGGAGCTTGGTCAGGGTCTCGTCTAAGGTTTGAGGGGGAGGGTCAGCCTAGAACGTGTGGTTTTCACGGGAAGAAAAGAATAAAACTAAAAACACCTTTTTCGATTCTGTGTTCCAAAATCCTGCTGTGTCAGTGGCCGTAGAGGATTGTGTTTTGTACGTGTTGAGATCCTCCCTCTGTGTGAGGCTGTGCTATAGGGACCTCGGTGTGTTTTTCTAAGTATTGAACAGTCTATTTTCAACATTCAGGGGTCACTTCCCAAGACTGATCTTAACGTGAGAAGGAAGAGGAAAGCGGGGAGTCAGAAATGACTCATGCCGAGGTAAGAGGCATAGTCCTTTTGTTTGTTCTGTTTCTCTTTCCTGAATCGCTGTTTCTTTGGACTTGATTGATAAGCTTCTTAACTTCTGAACGGCTTTGTTTGAACTGACCGATAGTCATCATCCCAAGGGACCTGGCACATCAGTGTGCAGAAAACAGAGTATTGCCAGCCAGAGAAGCTCACTCAAGCTTTTAAGTCTTGAGCTTTTATTGGGGTTTAGCTACATAGGCGGGATTGATAACATCTCCAGCATTCTCCCCTCCTTAGAAAAGTGAAGTCGATCCATCGTGTCCGACTCTTTGGGACCCCGTGGACTGTAGCCCGCCAGGCTCGTCTGTCCATGGGATTCTCCAGGCAAGAATACTGGAGTGGGTTGCCATATCCTTTTCCAGGTTATCTTCTGAACCCAGGGATCGAACCCAGGGCCTCCTGCATTGCAGGCAGATGCTCTATACTCTGAGTCACCAGGGAAGCTAAAAAGCCCACCTGGCTCAAAGCCCCAAACTTCTAGTCACTTCCTTGGTCTTTGTGAAATGGCCAGCCTCACAACTTGAGTCATCCCATTATTAAACTAGGGGTCGACCGTAGGTCATGTTTTTAGCATAAATTATCAGGGCCCACAGAGAGTAATAAAGCCACTTCACTCAATAAGGAAATTCCAAGAGGAAAAAAAAAGTAAATTCTGAAAGTAGTTAACAAACTTCCACGACCTGGGGACCAAAGCTTGCCAAATTCTTCTCTTTTTTTTTTTTAGTTTTAGTATTTATTTATTTTTGGCTATACTGGGATTTTGCTGATGCACTTCAGCTTTCTCCGTTGTCATTAGGAGACGCTACTATCGAGTTGTGGAGCTCTGGCTCTAAGGCACCAGTTCAGTCATTGTATTAATAACTGGCAGGCTCTGGGCAGGTGGGCTTTATTAGTTGTGGCTCACTAGCTTAGTTGCTTCAAGGTATGTGGGATCTTCCCTGACCAGAGATGGAACCCATGTCTTCTGCATTGACAGGCAGATTTCTCACCACTGGACCATCAGGGAAGTCCCTAAATTCCTTATTACACAATGCTGAAAACTAAATCTTTCTTTTATGCCCTTTGATTTTTTTCCCCCTCTGATTTTTGTTGTTGGAATACCTGAACTAATTGCATTATTTAAAAATATTTTTTTGTGTTTACCTTCTATTTTATTGTTCAAATAATGTCTAAGTCTCTCTTTAGGTGAGCTTCTTTGGCTACCTTGTAGCTATTTTACTTCATATACTTTGATGTTTCACTAGTCTATACAGTGATAACTTCATCTATAATTTGGTAAAATTACAGATTTATAGACTGTAATTACAGAAATCTGTAATTTCCCACTGTTTAGGTTTTTTTCACTTTTAAATTCAAAATTATGTTGGCTCTCCTAGAGACAGCTGAGACTTATATTTGAAATATTCATGTTTGTTTTGAGTTTGAATTGTTCTGAAATTGCAGTCACTGAAGTCTTATGTCACCACATCTTCCAAGTAAATCTTGTGATTTTCAGACTTTATGTGCTTCAATAAAGGTTTACATTTCTGCACATAGGTCTAGAAATGTGTTCTAAATAGGTGTCATGGTATTTGCTAATAAAATGTAGACTATTTCTCATATTGTGTTTTTGATCATTCTTACTAAAGAGAAAAAACTGTTTTCAGTGAACCCAGGTGGCTCAGTGGTAAACAATACACCTGCCAATGCGGGCGAACTGGGTTTGATCTCTGGGTTGAGAAGGTCCCCTGGAGAAGGAAATGTCAACCCCCTCTAGTATTCTTGCCTGGGAAATCCCATGGACGGAGGAGTCTGGATGGCTACAGTCCATGCTGTCCCAAAGTGTTAGACATGAATGATGTGACTTAGCACGCATTTATGCACAATTTGTAAATGTTTGTTTTACCATAAATGCTAAAATACAGTTGAGTTGAAAAAAGAAAGTGGGTTAAAATTGTTTCTTCTAAAAGATCTGTTACTTATGGAAGGTTCCTTTTACCTTAAATGTCTTTATGTATGCATCTTTGAGTGCAGGCAGAAACCTAGGTTTATATAAAAGCCATCATCATTTCCTGAATATTTATTTTAACCTTTGAAAATTGTTCTTACATATTTTTCATGGCCTTAGATTGTTTCATTTTAGTGAAATGAATATATAGTTGCATTTTAATATATGTATGCATGAAAATGTTCCTATGATTTGATCAGGTATTTTTCTTGTATTTTGTATTCTTCACGGTTAGAGAAACTTTATGAACTTTCTTTAGAGTTGTCCCTATATATTTATCTGTGTATTATTAGTTAAAGTTGAGAGTACATAAAGTGAAGTAAATCTAAGCTGTTTAAGGAATGTTTGCTACACGTGCAAAAGGCGGAACAACAACATAATTTATTTTAAATTATTTCCGTTACACATCCAAGCCTCTGTAAAAACTCTCAAAAAATACATAGTATATCCTAAATAGTTAAAATGATTGTTGCTACTGAGGATGCTATCATATTTGATCTGTAAAATTTGTAAAACAGCTGAAGTTCAAAAGTAAGTATGAATGCTTACCTTACTATTGTATTTCGTTCCTATTCAAAACAGTCATTCATGGAGCAGAATTTTGAACATCACTAGTTAAAAGAAGCTTGTTACCAATACTCTGAAAAAAATTAAGCTTGCTAAAATAAATGGCACATTTCTCCCACTCAAGAACTCTTGGGTCAGAGTATGCTTTTTAAAAATATTGCCTGTTTCCTTGATAGGCAGTTCATCCTGTGTCATGCGAATACAGCATTCAAAGATAAATATGTCCATGTTGTTCTGATTATTTTATCATTTCTTTTCCAGATCAGAATAGTTTCTGAAATGGTGTGTGGGTCATTTCTCATCTTTTTTTTGGTTAGGATTATGGTAGAAAATATTGCTGTGTAAAAGTCATATTATAGTATAACACCAGTTCAGTCCTACTCCTAGGACTCAGATAATGAGATGAAGTGAATGTATGGATTTCCTTCAGTAAAACTCTTTCCCTTCGGTAAATCTGCCTAGTCACGACCCTCTCTCTTGAGATATGGGTTGTCTTCTGACCTTATGACGATTGTTAATTCCGTGTTTCCTTGGTAATTGTTACTATATGTTTTGTTTTCTGATCTTTATCATTGTCAAAGAAATTCCTTAACAGCCTGTGTATGCTCACACAAAGATCATTAAAGCACCCTTGTTCCATCAGAGCTTGGATCCCTATGTCTGTCTGTCTTTCTCTCTGTCTCTCTCTCTCCCTCAGGCGAATTCTCTGGAGCATGAAAACCTGCCGAGCTCACTTTCTCGCCTGGGTTTTCAAGACCTCTTGGAGAGGATGCCCTGTGCCCCTGTGAGCGGTACAAGCCCCTGTGTCAAGTGTTTTATTGGTTCTCAGTGTAAACCAGGGATTACAAAGCCTCTTTCTCTCTTTGACTTTCTTATTGTGGACTCTGGACCACCAGGTTCTGGTTTATTAAAGGACCGCAGCATTAGACTACCGATCAGGGAAGGCATATATGAAGTGAAATTTATCTACAACACATTTTTAAAATATTTATTTATTTTGCTGCACAGTTCTTCTTGTGGCAGGTAAGATCTTGAGTCATCTTGTAATTTTCAGCTTCTTTGGTTGTGACATGTAAACTCTTAGCTACATGTGGGATCTAGTTTCCTGATCAGGGAAAGAACCAGAGCTCCATGCATTGGAAGCTCAGGGTCTTAGTCACTGGATCATCACAAAGTCCACAAACTAATGTTTTTTAATGATAGATTCAGATCATAGTTTCCATAATAGTGCCAAAATACTCATGCAGTGATAATGCATACCTCCATGTTCTTATCCCATGACTCATGTTTACTGGTTTAGGTGTTTCTGTGAGATTCTTTTGCTATGAATTTGTTTTTTTCCATTTTACTTGAACAGGTGTCTTGCAAAGAAAAGTGATGGATGTGCCTAAACTATCACAATTAAAGGAGTAACTTCATGTCTTCTTACCTTCTTTCTGCTCTGGAAAATGAACACTCACATACATTTAGCAGAGATATTGGGTTTTGGCAGTGGTGGTTTTCATCCAAAGCCCAGGTCTGATCTTTTCCAGTACACTCCATGCTCACATCAGAGTCTGATCAGTTTTGTATTTTCCAAAATGTTTACAAGAATCTTATTAGTCCTAATCTAGGCTCAACTGTATTAAAATTTAAAATACAGCTCAGTGCAAATAAAGAATACCATCCTCTAACATGATGTACATTTTACTACATTCAAAACTACCTGAGATTACTGAGATGATCATTTTTCTCTCTTCCTCTTAATGAGCATATAGCCCCATTTGAGTGTATGTTTGCACTCAGTGGAGATGAGTTTGAGTAGGCTCTGGGAGTTGGTGATGGACAGGGAGGCCTGGCATGCTGTGGGCCATGGGATCACAAAGAGTCAGATCCATCTGAGCAACTGAACTGAACCATATGTATGAAAATATTAAAATGACTTGATCAATTTTTTCATTTTCTTTTCTTTTTGATTTGTTTTTTTGAAGAACAATCGGGGAAGGAATGACTACCCATTCCAGTATTCCTGCTTGGGAATTTCTTGGACAGAAAATCTGGCAAGTTACAGTCCATGGGGTCAAAAGAATGGGACATGACTGAGTGACTAAAACTTTTCTTGTCTTTAGTATTCTTTACAGTTACAGAAACTTCCATCAACTTTTCTTAGAGTTCTCTCTGTGAATCTGTCTGTGTTTTATTAAAAGTCTAAAGTACATAAAATGAAGTAAAGTTTAAGCTCTGCCATTTAATGTTAAAATGAGTGCCAAAAGGTACAAGAGCAACATTACTGATTTTTAGTTATTTCTCTTGCACTTTCAAGACTCTGATAAAATCAAAGATATAGAGTATACAGAAGCAGAAGATGTTTGGAAGAGATGGCAAGAATACACGGAAGAACTGTACGAAAAAGGTCTTTATGATCCAGATAACCATAATGATGTGATCGCTAATCTAGAGCCAGACATCTTGGAATGTGAAGTCCAGTGGGCCTTAGAAAGCATCACTATGAACAGAGCTAGTGGAGGCGATGGAATTCCAGTGGAGCTGTTTCAAATCCTGAAAGATTATGCTGTGAAAGTGCTGCACTCAATATGCCAGCAAATTTAGAAAACCCAGCAGTGGCCAAAGGACTGGAGAAGGTCAGTTTTCATTCCAATTCCAAAGAAAGGCAATGCCAAAGAGTGCTCAAACTACCACACAATTGCACTCATCTCACATTCTAGTAAAGTAATGCTCAAAATTCTCCAAGCCAGGCTTCAGCAATAGGAGAACCATGAACTCCCTGATGTTCAAGCTGGTTTTAGAAAAGGCAGAGGAACCAGAGATCAAATTGCCAACATCTGCTGGATCATGGAAAAAGCAAGAGAGTTGTGAGGATAGGGGGCAAGGGCATTCGCCCCCAGCAAGACAACGTCTATCCACCAGTCAGGCACATACTGTTTGAAGCAAAACAGAGACCACTGTCCCCGGGCCACCGCCTCCTGTATATATTGTAAGGCGGATTCCTCAGCCTTCTTCCCTGTCACTTTCACTTCTTTCCCTTTGGGTCCGAATTGATTTACAGGAGCTTGGGTGTTGCCTCTGAGCCATCCCAAAAGTGCCTTCCATGTTTCAGGGAATCACCAAATGATGAGTCACCTGGTTGCTCCTGGGAATCTGTCTTTCTCTGCTTGTGTCACGTGGTGGCTTGCATGGTTCTCAGTGGTCTTCTCTAATGGTCGGATGCGACTGTTGGAATGCTTGGACGTTTTTTGCATTAGTCACCCAGATAGATCACTGGGAGGAAAGGGACGCCTTTCTGTCAGCCAGTGACTCTCAGTACTCCCATTCTATGGTAGGTGGGCTAAGAGTGGGTTCTGTTACGTCCCAGGAGGCTCTCTCATACTCAACCCTTGGCTACATTCTCAGAAACTGGAAACTTTTGACCCTCCAAAAGGCCTGGCTCCAGTAGAAACGGGGGAGCCCCCAAGAATGGCCTCTGAATGGCACACTAAGTTTTTCCAAAAGAAAGGAAAGGACTCAGAATTTCCTTACGTTCTGTAGCCTCCCTTTCTCCTGTCTCTCTCTGTCTCTCTCCATCAGATTTCCTAGATGACCCCTACTCGACCTTTCATATCCCCATGATCTCTAGGAAAGGATTCTGAGGTTCCCTTTGGTCCAGGTCTGTCTTCTATATTCAAAAGCCTGAAGGATCAGAGAATGTCGTAACAGTCTAAAGAATCCCTTTCTAAGGAAGCTTATCTCTCAGGTGGAGAGGGAACCAAGCTTCCCCCACTCCTGACCATCCTAAAGAATTCCCTTCTGAGTACTCCTGTTTCTCAGGTCTGGGAAGGACCAAGCTTCCCCCAGTCCTGCAAATTCTCTTAACCCTTCAGATTCTTCTGATGGGACAAAGACCTCACTTCCCACCAGAGGGACAGTCCAAAATTCTTATAAGCTGAAATGCCCCTGATATCCGAGTCAATGTGAGCATTATTTGGTCTATATTTTAGCTATAAAACTAAGACTACAGAAAGGAAAGATGACTTTTTGACACAGGGTGGCCCTAATATTCTTTAGACTCTGGAGAAAACTGGTTAAAATGAAATTTTCTTTCCCTTTGAAACTGCAAAACCCTTTCTTTTTGCATATGCATTTAAAACCAACCAGCTTGTTAAAAGGCCTGCCTAGGGAAAAGCTTCAAGTTAACCATTTCCATGTCCTTGAAATACACTGCCCATTTTGCCTGAGACCTGACTTAGCCTTGGGCAAAATATAACTTCATGCTAAACAAACAAAATACAAGGATCAAAGAGATATTTTAAATCTCAGGCAGGAAAAAAAAAAAAAATCTCAGGCAGGAAACTATGAGATCTCTGTCTGTCTGGATTCATGTATGTCTCAATGTGCGCTTTTTTTTTTAAATATAATGTGCTGAAGTTGTAAATGAGTTCTAATCTAGTGAGAAAGTTGGCTTAAAGCTCAGCATTCAGAAAACGAAAATCGTGGCATCTGGTCCCATCACTTCATGGGAAATAGATGGGGAAACAGTGGAAACAGTGTCAGACTTTATTTGGGAGGGGGGCGCTCCAAGATAACTGCAGATGGTTACTGCAGCCATGAAATTAAAGGACACTTATTCCTTGGAAGAAAAGCTATGACCAACCTACATAGCATATTGAAAAGCAGAGACACTACTTTGCCAACAAAGGTCTGTCTAGTCAAGGCTATGGCTTTTCCAGTGGTCACGTATGGATGTGAGAGTTGGACTGTGAAGAAAGCTGAGTGCTGAAGAATTGATGCTTTTCAACTATGGTGTTGGAGAAGACTGTTGAGAATCCCTTGGCCTGCAAGGAGATCCAACAAGTCTATTCTAAAGCAAATCGGTCCTCGGTGTTCATTGGAAGGACTGATGCTAAAGCTGAAACTCCAATACTTTGGCCAACTCATGTGAAGAGTTGACTCACTGGAAAAGACCCTGATGCTGGGAGGGATTGGAGGCAGGAGGAGAAGGGGACAACAGAGGATGATATGGCTGGATGGCATCACAGACTCGATGGACGTGAGTCTTAGTGAACTTCAGGAGTTGGTGATTGACAGGGAGGCCTAGCGTGCTGCAATTCTTGGGGTCGCAAAGAGTTGGACACGACTGAGCGACTGAACTGAAAGGAAAGTGAAAGTGAAGTGAAAGCGCTCAGTCGTGTCCAACTCTTTGCGACCCCATGGACTCTAGCCCACCAGGCTCCTCTGTCCATGGGATTCTCCAGACAAGAATTCTGGAGTGGGTTGCCATTTCCTTCTCCAGGGGATCTTTCCAACCCAAGGATTGAACCCGGGTCTCCTGCATCGCAGGCAAACGCATTATCCTCTGAGCCACCAATTCTATCTCCAAGAGAAATTAACCTAAATGAATTTCACATTCACGTGAACTTGGAAATATTCAATATTAAATATCTAATATTAATGTTTGTTTGCTAATCTAATGTAGATATGTCTTTGAGTCATTAAACACACTATTTTCATTGTCCCTACGTTTATTATCAGTTAAATGTTGTTGTATTTTTATATGTTACAAGTTTGTCAACCAGGATAGTACCTCTAGGAAAGAAAAGAAAAAAAATTCAAAGAAAATGTAAAAGAGAAAAGAACTTTTAGATAAACTCTATTAAGAATAATTATACTTTAGAAATGTCTGTCTAAACCATTCTCTAGATTGTGGTAACCTGAATTTCTAAACTAAGTGACGGAAGTTTGTTGAACACTTAAGTCATTTCCAAATAAAATAAGATTCTGAAATATTCATTGAGTGAGTGAATGAGTGAAGTCGCTCAGTCGTGTCCGACTCTTTGTGACCCTGTGGTCGTAGCCTACCAGGCTTCTACGTCCATGGGATTCTCCAGGCAAGAATACTGGAGTGGGTTACCCTTTCCTTCTCCAGGGGATCTTCCCAACCCAGGGGATCTAAGCCAGGTCTCCCTCATTAGACGTGGACGGTTTAACCTCTGAGCCACCAGGGAAGCCAACTTCCTCTTACAGAGAAACTAGAGATTTTGGACTATTCATGAATAATGCTTGATGCCATCCTGAGATGTTCTCTAGATTCTTTTTTTTTAATTATCACTGGTATTATGTTCACCAATCTACAGAATGCTTAAATTCTTAGTTGCTTAAGGAAAGTAGCATTTTATGAAGGGAAGAGGAAGTAGGTCTGTCTTACAGGAGGCTGTTTCAAGATGGGAGAACAAAGTAATGGATACAGAAAGTGACAGAGTTTTATGGCAAGTGGACCCCAAGGGAAGAGTTTTGTGCATAAATACGAGTTTTCTTGAGATGTTGAGCTGCCTTTGATAATGGACTTTAAGTTTCTTTACCTCTGAAGTGATCTTTTCTATGTTTACCTTTGAAATCTTTGTTACTTTGGCTAGGTAAATATATTGTTTCCCAGTGATCTATATGATTTTATCTGACTGAGTGTTAAAACCCTTTTTGATATTTGTCCACAAAACTTCATAAATGACTTGACTGCTAGCTGCCTTTGGAATGCTTCAGAGGGCCCCTGAGACATCCCATGGAGCTATTAAACTACCACCATTCATTGGACATATAAAGTTATATGGGAAGAACTGTTGAAGGGGTGATAAATCTTCCCAGATTATGTTGTATGGTGGATGTTACCAATATAGATATCCTAAAATTATGTGGAGTTCATATAGATCTGATATGCCCTAATAAAATGTGGTCAACTATAATTCTACTTATCCTATTAAAGTGTTACAAGTCACAGCAATACCAGGCTACACTGTCAATTGCAGTTTGATCAGATTTAAACATGCCTTTTTTGGTTTCACTCTGATGCCTTTGTAAGAATACTGCTACTTAATGATTTATGGAAAAGATTTTTCTAACGTTAACCGATAAACAACTTTGGTTTGCTATCTGGTAAGCTGTTACCAGACTGGAATTTAGTCTAATCTCTATGTTAATAGAACAAAGTTTTCTTAGAATGCAACTTTCAATAAAAGATTATGAATTTCTTTGCCTTTAATTGATTTATATTTATTTTAAAAATGTTTTGTTACTTTGGTGAAGTAAATAAGTGTTACTTAAGGTTAGCGTACATGTAGACAAAGCTCATTCTTCTACAAAAGTAAGCCCTCATGGTTAGACTTTTGCCATCCTGATATCCTTAAAACATGGCCATGGTCTGCTCCTGAATCACGGAATAAATATGGTAATGTTGCCCTGATTATTTTATAATTGCTCTTTCAGATGAGAATAGTTTCTTTAATGGCTTGTGGATCATAAGTCATCCTCCTTTCTTCACATTAGAAATTGGGTAAATAGAATCACTGTTTAAATATATATATATTTTATAATACCCAAGCTACCAACTTACGACCAGGTCTCTGAATTGCCGTTTTCAACTTGGGTCACATTAGAAAGTGTTCCTATGGCCACATGGCATCTGTACTTTGTATTTCAGGGACAGCTGACGTTCCAGGATGTGGCCATAGACTTCACTCAAGAGGAGTGGGAGTGCCTGGACCTGGGTCAGCGAGAATTGTACAGGGACGTGATGTTAGAGAATTATGGGAACCTGGTCTCCTTGGGTGAGGATAACTGCTTTCCAGAGTCTCTTATCTACCCGCTGGGTTTTTGTTCCGTCATTTCTACAATATCTTCTGAAATTTTCTGCTTCCTAGAGTAATTTCAGATCTCTGCTTTCTAAAGGATAATGGGTGATTTCTGAGTTTAGAAAGAAAAGCTTCATGATGAATCGTTATGCTGGTGATTTTTTCTTCCTTGATGCACTCTGCCTCCTTCATTCTAGGTTAGTGGTAATTGTGTAAGTTCTGTGGTATTAAATATTTGCACTCTCTCTTGATTTCACATTGACACTACTTACTTTTGCCTTAGTACTACTTGACCAGAATCTCAGGACTGATTGTTAGGTGTTTCTTAGTATTGTATAGCGGCTTTGAATAAAGTGTTTCAGAAAATCATTTTCCAGAAGAAAAAGCATTCTCGTCTCACCGGAGTACATATTGGATTCGATACTGATGAATCTTTAACAATACAAATATTCCTTTCTCTGATGAGCAGGGCTTGTCCCTGTGCTGGACCTGGTCACCTTTCTGGAGCAATTGAAGGATCCCAGGAATATAAGGAGAATGGAGACAACAGCCATTTACCCAGGTAGGTATGAATCGTTGGAGATGATGGCTCAGATGAGAGTTCCAAGGAGCAGCAAGGAACTCATCCTTCCTCGCCTGGTTTTGGAAGATTTGCTTCAATGGAAATAGTTTTCAACAACCTGAGTTTGTGTTGGCTACTGTGATAGAAATGTATCATGTGCCCCATGCTCTCTCTGAGCATGAATTTCTTTGCCTTTAAGTGATTTATATTTATTTTAAAAATCTTTTAAATCGTTCATGAATTTGTCTCCACTGATTACTTTTCTCCATCACGGTGTGACCAAAAGTCTCCTCTTGGCTTGTGAGAAACTGCATTCATTCATTGCTCTTTGACTTCTTGGGGGCCCTAGGAAAACTGCCCATTTCTCAGTAACTGTATGACAGTCCTTTTAAAGTTTCCTTTTACCTCTACACGGAAATGTGTGAGTAGTTGGTAGACAAACTGCCAAACTACTAGGAATACTGGGGACGGGTTTTTGTTCTCTGATTTATAATTTCCTATCCACTGAGAGCAACACGTAGGACCTTCTAAATAAATTTCAAATTCAAGTAATTTTTCCCTGCAGAAAGCAAAATCTGGTGAAAACAAAACAATGCATATCTCAGGTTGACTTGAAAGTTTCTCTTTTCCTTATATGATCTCATATTAAATGTCTTTAGTATTTTTCCCCCCATCCTAACATGCTAAAATACTTTATGGTGTTGTTTTACCTCATAGTATTTTAAAATAAATTGACATAAAATCTTAGCACATTTTCCACTACATTATTAATGGTTGATTCAGACTATGACAATTTTTCGATTATATAAAGAAATCTTTATTAAAAGTTCTAATTGGAATATAGCTGTTTTCCAATTTTGTACTCCTATACAGCAAAGAGAATCAGCTATGCATATCAGTCAGTTCAGTTCAGCCACTCAGTCGAGTCTTTGTCTGCAATCCAGGCCAGGCTTCCTTGTCCATCATCAACTCCGAGATCCTGCTCAAACTCATGTTTATCAAGTCAGTGATGCCATGCAACCATCTCATCCTCTATCATCCCCTTCTCCTCTCATCATCAATCTTTCCCAGGATTAGAATCTTTCTCAGTGGGTCATTCTTTGCATCAGGTGGCCAGAGTATCGGAACTTCAGCTTCACCATGTCCTTCCAATGAATATTCAGGACTGATTTCCTTTAGGATGGAGTGGTGTGATCTTCTTGCAGTCCAAGGGACTCTCAAGAATCTTCTCCAACACCACAGTTCAAAAGCATCAATTCTTTGGCACTCAGCTTTGTTCATGGTCCAGCTCTCACATCCATACATAACTACTGGAAAACCCATAGATTTGACTCAAAGGAACTTTTTCAGCAAAGTAATGTTTCTGGTTTTTAATATGTTGCCTAGGTTGGTCATAGCTTTTCTTCCCAGGAGCAAGCGTCTTTTATTTTCATGGCAGTAGTCACCATCTGCAGTGATTTTGAAACCCCCCCAAAATAAAGTCTCTCACTCTTTCTACTGTTTCTCCCACTGTTTGCCATGAAACAATCTGACCGGTTCCATGACCTTTGTTTTTTGAAGGTTGAGTTGGAAGCCAGCTTTTTCAGCCTCTTCTTCCAGTTTGATCAAGAGTCTCCTCAGTTCCTCTTCCCTTTCTGCTATAAGGGTGGTGTCATTTGTATATCTGAGATTCTGGATAGTTCTCCCTGAAATCATGACTCCAACTTGTGCTTCATCCAACCTGGCATGTGACATGATGTACTGTGTGCTTTCCCAATTTGGAATCAGTCCATTGTCACATGTCCAGTTCTCATTGTTGCTTGTTGACATGCATACAGATATCTCAGGAGGCAGGTAAGATAGTCTGGTGTTCCCATCTCTTTAAGATTTTCCCACAGTTTCTTGTTGTCCACACAATCAAAGGCTATGGTGTCGTCAATAAAGCAGATGTCATTGTTTGTCCAGAACTCTCTTTTTATATGATCCAAGGGATTTGGCATTTTGCTTTCTGGTTCCTCTGCCGTTTCTAAATCCAGCTATAACGTGGAAGCTCTATGTTCATGTACTGTTACAGCCTCTCTTGGAGAATTTTGAGCCTTTGCTTTGTTTAAAATGAGGAAAATTATGTAGTAGTTTGTGCATTCTTTGGGGTTTCCTTTCCTTGTGATTGGAATGAAAACTGAGCTTTTCCCTTCCTGAGGCCACTGCTGAGTTTTCCAAATTTGCTGGCTTATCGAGTTCAGATCTTTAGCATTATCATCCTTTAGGACTTCAAATAGGTCATCTGGAGTTCCAACACCTGCACTAGTTTTGTTGGTAGGCACGCCTTCTAAGGCCAACTTGACTTTGGATGCCAGGATGTCTGTTACTAGATGAGTGATCACAACATCGTGGTTATCTCGGTCATGAAGATCTTTTTTGTATAGTTCTCCCTTGTATTTTTCCAACTTCTATTAATACCTTCTGCTTCTTTTAGATCCATCCCATTTCTGTCCTTTATTGTTCCCATCTTTGCTTGAAATAATCCTGGTACCTTTAATTTTCTTAAAGAGATCTCTGGTCTTTACCGTCCTATTGATTTCCTTCCCATTTAGGTCTCCACAGAGCAATGAGTAGAGTTTTCTCTCAATCATAGTTTGAAAATCTCTCTTCTTATTTAATTTCTTAAAATTAGTACTTTATTAAGTGTATCTTATTTGTATTCAGCTTCCCCTAGTTTCTGACTAGTTCTCTCTCACTATCATTTATTATTGTTAGATTGAAACATCTAATAGACCATTCTCAGAAACGTGTGGCAAGAAGAGGATTTAAGAATTACTAGGCATATAGGATTTGTGAACGTGTTTGGTGTCTCCACTTAAGATGACTAAAAGCAAGAAATAATCATTAGATTGCCTATCACCTCTTAATTCAGTGGTCCTTGGAGGTTTTTATCTCTTTTCTTCCACTATAACCTATTTCTTTGCCATCTCATTTTGTCCAGCGTTCTGTTTTTGGTCTTTGTTTTGAAGGCTGCAGCAACCTAGTCAGTCTTCCTTCTGGTATCTGCACCTTGGTGGGTGAGGTTGGTCCAGAGGACTGTGCCCTTGTCCTCTCTTGATCTGTGCTCTGATTGCTGTTAACTGTGACCAGAGCCTGCCCTGGATATTCAGGGCTGTCTCTCTCTTGTTCTGTAGTTGTTACTGCCCTCTCTCTGGTGGGGCCTGCTCCCTGTGTGGTGGAATAGAGCCCTCAGTTCTGACTCTTCGCTGTGATTCTGATCTGTGGTGTGAGGCAGGTGGGATTGTAACACACCCACTGGGAGAGAAGTCACTGAGTATTACTCTTCGGGGGATGTTCACCTGAGGGTGTGCTCTGGTGTCCCCTCTCATGCGTTCTGCACGTTCTCAGGTCATGTAGTGTTGGCACTGCTCTTGGCTCACCTTAACCATGGGAGTGATGGCACGTGGCCCTGGTGTCTCTCAGCTGTTGTTTTCACAAGGTCACCAACATAGATTCAGTGAAGTCAGGTCCTGGGATTGCATTTTTTTTTAATTAATTAATTCATTTATTTTTTAATTACAATACTGTATTTGTTTTGCCATACATTGACATATATTAGCCACAGGTGAACACAATCTCCCAATGCCGAAGCCCCCTCCCACCTCCCACCCCACACCATCTACCTGAATCATCCTGTGCACCAGCCCCATGCATCCTGCATCCTGCATTGAACATAGACTGGCGCTTCGTTTCTTACAAGATAGTATACGTTTCAATGTCATTCTCCCAAACCATCCCACCCTTTCCTATTTGTTTTGCCATACATTGACATGTATTAGCCACAGGTGAACACAATCTCCCAATGCCGAAGCCCCCTCCCACCTCCCACCCCACACCATCTACCTGAATCATCCTGTGCACCAGCCCCATGCATCCTGCATCCTGCATTGAACATAGACTGGCGCTTCGTTTCTTACAAGATAGTATATGTTTCAATGCCATTCTCCCAAACCATCCCACCCTTTCCCTCTCCCCCAGAGTCCAAAAGTCCGTTCTATACCTCTGTGTCTCTTTTGTTGTCTCACATATAGGGTCATCATTACTATCTTCTAAATTCCATATATATGTGTCTGGGATTGCATTGAGCATGGAGCTGGACCCGCTGTGGTACTATAGGGGAGCTCTGGCTCTGTCCTGGCCTGCCCCCTTGTGTACGAGCCCACAAAGTCTACAGCTACTAAAGCTATACCTGCCATGAATGAGAAAGCCCTGGTTGTTGATTCAGATGCTCTGTAGGGACTGAGGTTACAAAGCTGATCATGGTGTAAGACCGTGGTTTGTGTTGCTGCCAGGAGAGGTTTCAGCTTTTCTTCTTTATCCCTGGGTTTCACCTGTGCTTTCTGCTCCATCTGTGCATATGGTCAACTCACAGGTATCTTCCCCTGAGGCTGCCCCAGAGCACAGGATTCTGCTGATTGTGGAGGATGCCGATGGGGGAGGCCATGGCTGGGGGCTCAAAAGACCTACGTGGGTAGAGTTCTTCGTAGTCCTTGGCTAGCAGGGCTGGGCACAAGGGACAAGAGATGCAATGGGCTTCTTCTTTGGGCATCACTCACCAATGGTGCTCTGCTCTATGGTGGTTCAGGCTTCACCACAAGCATCCCATTTGCAGAGCTCCTCCCTCACCCCAGTCCCTTCAGGATGTTTCCTCACAGCCAACTCCAGTCCTCTGCCTTGGTATGCTCTCCAAACTCCACATCTCAGCACCCAGCCCTTGTCTGCATTGCTGGACACACCTCTGAGGCTGGATGGGCAGGGCTGGGGTCAGTACCCTGTGTGCAGGTCTCACTCTGTCCTGCTACCACACCCTGGTTGCCATGTTCTCTTTCCACAGAGAATGAGGCTCTCCCTCTGTCCAAACTAAGCTCCCCTAGTGAGGGGCTTCCTCGAATATGGAGACCTCTCCTCACGTTCATCTCCCCACAGGGCTGCAGGCCCCAACCCACTTCCTCTCCTCTTCTTTTTCCTTCTTTTTTCTTTTGTCCTACCCTGCAGAGCAGGAACCTTTCTTGTCCTTTCAGATTTCCAAGGGTGTCTGCTAGTGTTCCGCTGGGCTCTGTGAGAGTTCCATTTCTCATTGATTTGTGGAGAGGGTTATGATCTCCACATCTGCCTAAGCCTCTGGCATCTTGATCCTTCCATCTCTATTTTATTTTTAAACTAGCTATGGTCATCCATTTTCTTTAAATCTTTAAAGATATTCACTGAGAATAGCAGGTAAAATTACTTGTTGTTTGGTATCTTTCAGCTATGTCTCCACAAGACACCCAGAATTTGATGCCAAAGAATCCAGAATTAGAAGATGTATTCCCAAAAGGAAACCTAGGAATATATCAAGTATTTCACCTCAGAAACTTAAATTTAATGAAAGATCAGGAAAATATGAGGGTAAATGTAAGACAGAGAAGATGTTTATATGGACATAAAGAAATGGAGACAGTGACACATAATGCTAACATTACTGGCAAAAGAAATGAGCAGCGTGAGTCAAACTGGGAAAAACATCAACTTCAGTCTTCAACATGTGCCAAGAAGTTTAAGTGTTTAATAAAAGATTTCCATCCTTTTTTGAAACATACGTGTTCTCTAAAAGAATATGTGGAAAATCTGAAAGATAATCTAGTCTCTACTGCAACTACTCATTCTGAACGAAGGCTTCGACTAAACGTACATTCAAGCGTGTCTGAACACCTACAATTTAACAATGAGTGTGAAAACTCACTATCTAATCAATTTGAGGGATCTGTGAGCAGGATGTCATTATTCTTTCCCCAAGAGATATTTTCTATCCATTCCAAGATGTATAATGTTGATTATAATGGAAGAGATGCAATCCAACCATCATTGTTCAATACATATCGTGATATGGTTAATACACAACAACTTTCCATATATAATAAAATGAGCTCCAGCTCCAATAATTACAAGAATATTTATTGTGGACTGAGAAGATATTCAGGCAAGGAAACTAGGGATACAGTTGAAGGAGACTCAAATCTTATGAAACATCAGGGACCCGAATCTTCAAACAAGGATTCTAAAAGTAATAAATGTAGAAATACCTTTGATCAAATGTCAGGTTTTTCTCTAGATAAGAGTACTTGTACTGAAGAGAGGACTTGTAGTGAACATAGTAAGGTTTCTAATCACTGTTCAGAACTTATTCAACAGGACACTGTTCAGAATCCACAGAAAGAAAACAAGTGTAAGATACGTGAGAAAGTATTTAGTAAGTCATCCAGTCTAAGTAGACATAGGAAAATTCATACAGGAAGGAAACCTTGCAAATGTACAGAATGTAGCAAAACATTTAACTGTCACTCACTTCTTACTCGACATCAGCAAATTCATGCTGGAGAGAAACCTTATAAATGTACAGAATGTAGCAAAGCCTTTACTTACAACTCAGATCTTATTAAACATCAGCGAATTCATACTGGAGAAAAACCTTATATATGTAAAGAATGTAACAAAGCCTTTCGTTGTTCCTCATTTCTTAGTCGACATCAGCGAATTCACACTGGAGAGAAACCTTACAAATGTACAGTATGTGGCAAAGCCTTTACTTATAACTCAAATCTTACTCAACATCGGCGAATTCATACAGGAGAGAAACCTTATAAATGTACAGAATGTAGCGAAACCTTTATCAGTTCCTCATATCTAACCCATCATCAGCGAATGCATACTGGAGAGAAGCCTTATATATGTAAAGAATGTAACAAAGCCTTTCATCATTGTGCAGGTCTTACTCGACATCATCGAATCCATACTGGGGAAAAACCATACAAATGTAAAGAATGTGGCAAAGCCTTTATTACGAGATCAGACCTTACTCGACATCACCAAATTCATACCGGGGATAGACGTTATAAATGTACAGAATGTGGTAAGGCCTTTATGACGTGTTCTCATCTTAATTATCATCGGCGCATGCATACTGGAGAGAGACCATATAAATGTACTGAATGTGGCAAAGCCTTTAATCACAACTCAAGTCTTATTCAACATCGGCGATTGCATACTGGCGAGAGACCTTATGAATGTACTGAATGTGGCAAAGCCTTTGGTTGCAACTCAACGCTTTCACGACATCAGCGAATACATACTGGAGAGAGACCTTATGAATGTACTGAATGTGGCAAAGCCTTTAGTCGGAGTGCTTATCTCACTAAACATCTGAGAACACACACTGGAGAGAAACCCTAGTAATGGAACAAGTGATGGAAGAGGTTTGCTCTAAACATGTATCAGAAATGCAAGAGCTTATTAAAAAAAAAAATGGAAATGATGTAACCAATATGTTGAAAAGTATTTAATCAAAAGTTGAAATAAATATCAGATTGCATAATAAAGGCATTTAATCAATCTTGTTTTCAGAAGTTTCTCTAAAGTAGAATGACTAGGAGTACTCCATAATTAAAACACATAGAAAATGGACATACTAGCATGAATCGTGAAATGAAGGTTGATGGTTAGAAAGTTACAATTCTTAGCAATGTATGTATGAAAGTGAAAGTGAAGTCGCTCAGTCATGTCCAAATCTTTGCGACCCCATAGACTGTAGCCTACTAGGCTCCTGTGTCTATGAGATTTTCCAGACAATAGTACTGCAGTGGAGTACCATTTGTATGCTTGTTTATAGTGACATGATTTGAGATTCTTTGACGTGAATGTAATTCAACACTCAATCCATACTAAGCTTTCTACTGTGTTTGAAAACGTAGATTTTTTTATGGTTTATTAAAGATTAGCCTTTTTATATTGTGTTGCAACCATTTCTATCTATTCTCCATTAGAAGATGAAGGATACCATAATGTAAAATAGACAATGACCATCTAAATGGAGGTGTTTGGCATTGATGTGAAATATCTGGATGGTCCCATGATGTAAGTGATCATTTAATCTTTCCACGTATTAAAGTAAGATAGAAGTTGGTTCTAAAGTTTCAATAGTAATATCCTTGATTTGTAAGAAAAACACAATGACAGTTCACTGCAGTATTGATGTATCTTTATAATATCAACACGTCATGATTATTACTTGACAATGTTGAAATGAAGACAGCTTCTGTGATAACCCAGAAACGTATTAGAAACTCTTCCTGGAAAAGGCATGGAATTAGTGTATACCATGCTTCCTAAGTGCTTCCTAGGCTTTGTTTGGTAAGCTGTAAAAGTCACACATCTCATATCCTTATATCAAAAAATGAATATTGTTGACAGTTTCCCTAAACTGCTGCATGCTGTTGCTGCCTCAGCATCAGTCTGGGCAGCAGGCAGCCTGCCGTCCCTTGAACTCACAGCAGCCCGTCCTGTGAGCACCTGCTCTAGATGACCACCTTCCTTGAGATCAACAGTCTTGCTGAACCCCAGGGTCTACTTTACCAACCCCCCCTTCAATGACACCCTCACAGTGCTCACCGGATTCACTTTTGTGGTTTGAATGGATTAATTCACACTCAGCCTAGGGAGCCCAGAGCACCTCACCCAGCCTAACTTCTAAAGACTAAACTGTAAGAACTGGTGTTTTCCCTGCCTGATTCTAGCTTTGACCTCTCTCAGAAATTCCTGCCCTAAATCCTCCCCTACAGAGAGGTATTAGGTGTGGTGAGTGTGAGGCTTTGAGCTCAGGACTCCTGAATGTTGGTTTGAGGGAAGAGACATCAGGAAAAAAAGGGATTTGCTGATGACTCCATTAACGGCCACACTGTAGACCTGCAGATTGATAACTTCTCGGAGTGGGGACCTGACCACCTGGGATTTGTATTCATTGAAATAGTTCAGAAAAAAATCTTTAAACAAGTGGTTTCCATCTGGTTTCTCATCAGGATCACGTGACCAGTGTCAGGAAATGACCTCACTGATGCCCTCCCAACAGAGGTCTATGTTGGTCCTGTGGGAGCATCACTGTGGTGTCCAGGAAGTGCTCCAGGGGGTTCTAAGGGGAGGCCCGGGTTAAGGACGTGCCTCCTGATCCATGTGTGAGAGCTGAGCCCTGGCTTCGTCCACGGAGAGGCAACAGGGTTGATCTAGCTGGATTTGCACAGGGGAGGTCAGTCAGCTCACATCATCTGTTTGGGCAGAGTGTTAGGAGCTCTCTGTGAGGAGAAAACAATCATGAAATTAGTTCACAAGCTGGTCTTCAGGTAGGAAGTGATTGTTCATGAATGTCTCCTGAGACAGAGGACAGGAGAGGTTGGTCTTCTCAGCTTTTCAAGGTCCTGTCTGTAGAAGTGGTGGTTGCAGGTTAAAGAGCTGTGTTGATGCCCTCCAAAGTATTTTCTCAAAACTCAGTAGTGCGTTCGCAGCATAACATCCCCAAAGAAGACACAGCAGGAGAAAGAAGTGGAGGAAATGGCAGCTTCTGAGGTAAATATCCTGTCCAGGGTCTGGGGCTGCATCTGCTTTTCCTCCTGAAATGCCCAAATGAGAATCCACAAGCCTTTAGCTTTCTGCTCCTATTTTTCCTTCCCAGGCATATCATCTTATTTTTTCCCATTTCTTCTAGTGAAGACCAGCCCTTTGGACTACTTCCTTGTGTCCCAGAGGCTTTGCTGCATTGTCTGCATCCTCGCTTTCTATGGAGCATGATAAGTTCTCAGTGTGAATCAGTGACTTTCAACTGTTGAAACTATTTTTGTGAGAGATCAGAGTGGGGAGTCACTCCTGTCCTCACTCCCACTGGGATGTGGTTTGTTGTTGGCTTTTTAGGGACGTTGTAAAAAGCAGTGATGACTTTGCACCTGGATGCAATATAGATATTTTAAATAGAGTTTGGAAATGCCGTTATACATAGAACCAACTATTTTCTGTCTATAGGGTTTTCCAGGCAAGAATTTTGCTGTGGGTTCCCATTTCCTCATCCCAGGGATTCTCTCCATCCCGAGACTGAAGGCGCATCTCTAGCATTGGCATGCAATTTCTTTACCACTGAGCGAGCTGGGAAGCCCTGTGACTCAAGTAGAGGTCCAGAGTTTTCAGAAAATTTTCAGAAATAAAAAGAAAAATAGGAGATTTTTTCCTTTGCATTGCTGAGACTTACTAGTTAAATGCATTATTAGGATACTAAACAGGGGAAGTATATGTGAAATGAAATTTGCATAAAATTGACATTTTTAAAGTTCTATTGAAGTTATAATTTCATTGTTAATTCCAGAATGCACAGGCAGTGATTGTGCATCTTTCATGTGATTCATTTACACCATGACATCTGATGCCCACTGCTTCTGGAGGCATCTCTCTGACATCATGTGACTATGAAGTTCATACTTCTCTCTCTCTTTAAACAGATTGTGGAAAAAAGGGATAAGGAAAGTGTGTAAATGGGGGTAGTTAATGGAGAAACTCCCCATCTTCTTGGTTTCTCTTTGCTTCTGAGAATGAACACTCCTTGTGTTGATTATAGATAGTGGGTTTTCGGGGTAGGTGAATTGCTCCCTCCAGCCCAGGTGTGATGTTTCCAGAACACTCCAGGCTCAAATCACAGACACAGTCTTTTTACTATGTATTTGTATTTTTTCAAAATATTTACAACAATCATAATGGTGCTAATCTGTTTTCCACTGTGTTGAAAGATAAAGCTCAACACAAATAATAGTTTTTCAGGAAAGAAAAGCTTCAGAACCAATAGTCCTAATTTATCTTATACTGCTGTCTATGTTTCCACCCTAAATGTATCCATAATGTACAACGAATATCATCCACAAGTAGATGTCTATATATTAACCATTTAAAAATGATCTTGATTTTATTGACATGAATAGCTTTAATATTCTTAGTAAGTACAATCTCATTTTAATGTATCCCTGTGTGCAGAAAAATGTTGAAATTATTTGATTTTTTTCTTGTTTTGGTATTCTCCCAAGTTATATAAAGTTCTTTGAAAAATACACTTATTTGTTTGTTTGGCTCAGCTGTGTCTTAGTTGTAGCAGGCCGGATCTTGGAACCATGTGGGAGATTTTGTTGACGCTGGAAAGCTTTAGCTGTGGGGTGTGGGATCTATTTCTCTAAGCGGCTATTAAACCCATCCCGCTGCCTTGGGAGCTGAGAGTCTTGGTCATGGACTGTCAGGGGATGTTTCATGGTAGGAGTCCTGTTTGCCCTTCCTATCTCTCTTGAGCCTTCTGTTCCTTTTCAGTTCCTGTCAGCCACTCCCAGGACTGAGATAATAGAGATGGGAAGCTTGCATAGGATTTCCTTCATTAGCTTTCCCATTTGGTGAAAGGGATTATTTAAGACCCTCTTTTTGTATGGATCCTGGAGATGGAAATGGCAACTCACTCCAATATTCTTGCCTGAGAATCCCATGGACTGAGGAGCCTACTGGGTTACAGTCCACAGGATTGCAAAGAGTCAGACATGACTGAGTGACTTCACTTTCACTTTGACATGGAGACAAAGTGAAGAAGAACTAAAAAGCCTCTTGATGAAATTCAAAGAGGAGAGTGAAAAAGTTGGCTTAAAACTCAGCATTCAGAAAACTAGTTTCAGGGCATCTGGTCTCATTACTTCATGGGAAATAAATGGGGAAACATGGAAACACTGTCAGACTATTTTGGGGGTTCCAAAATCACCACAGATGTTGATTGCAGCCATGAAATTAAAAGACGCCTACTCCTTGGAAGAAAAGTTATGACCAACCTAGATAGCATATTCAAAAGCAGAGACACTACCTTGCCAGCAAAGGTCCTAGATAGCATATTCAAAAGCAGAGACACTACCTTGCCAGCAAAGGTCCAGCTAGTCAAGGCTCTGGTTTTTCCAGCGGTCCTGTGTGGATGTGAGAGTTGGACTGTGAAGAAAGCTGAGCGCCAAAGAATTGATGATTTTGAAGTGTGGTGTTGGAGAAGACTCTTGAGAGTCCCTTGGACTACAAGGAGATCCAACCAGTCCATCCTAAAGGACATCAGTCCTGGGTGTTCATTACTTAGGCTGAAGCTGAAACTCCAATACTTTAGCCAGTTCATGCAAAAAGTTGACTCATTGGAAAAGACCTTGATACTGGGAGGGATTGGGGGCAGGAGGAGAAGGGGATAACAGATGAGATGGCTGGATGGCATCGCTCGATGGACATGAGTTTGAGTGAACTCCAGGAGTTGGTGATGGACAGGGAGGCCTGGCATGCTGCGATTCATGGGTTCCCAAAGAGTCGGACAGAACTGAGCGAATGAACTGAACTAAACTGAACTTTGATATGGACTGCCTTTTGGCCTTATGGCCTCTGTAGCTCTTTGTTTCCTTGGTAACTTGTAAATTCTGGTCTTTTGATCTTTATCTCGACATCAGCAAATTCATGCTGGAGAGAAACCTTATAAATGTACAGAATGTAGCAAAGCCTTTACTTACAACTCAGATCTTATTAAACATCAGCGAATTCATACTGGAGAAAAACCTTATATATGTAAAGAATGTAACAAAGCCTTTCGTTGTTCCTCATTTCTTAGTCGACATCAGCGAATTCACACTGGAGAGAAACCTTACAAATGTACAGTATGTGGCAAAGCCTTTACTTATAACTCAAATCTTACTCAACATCGGCGAATTCATACAGGAGAGAAACCTTATAAATGTACAGAATGTAGCGAAACCTTTATCAGTTCCTCATATCTAACCCATCATCAGCGAATGCATACTGGAGAGAAGCCTTATATATGTAAAGAATGTAACAAAGCCTTTCATCATTGTGCAGGTCTTACTCGACATCATCGAATCCATACTGGGGAAAAACCATACAAATGTAAAGAATGTGGCAAAGCCTTTATTACGAGATCAGACCTTACTCGACATCACCAAATTCATACCGGGGATAGACGTTATAAATGTACAGAATGTGGTAAGGCCTTTATGACGTGTTCTCATCTTAATTATCATCGGCGCATGCATACTGGAGAGAGACCATATAAATGTACTGAATGTGGCAAAGCCTTTAATCACAACTCAAGTCTTATTCAACATCGGCGATTGCATACTGGCGAGAGACCTTATGAATGTACTGAATGTGGCAAAGCCTTTGGTTGCAACTCAACGCTTTCACGACATCAGCGAATACATACTGGAGAGAGACCTTATGAATGTACTGAATGTGGCAAAGCCTTTAGTCGGAGTGCTTATCTCACTAAACATCTGAGAACACACACTGGAGAGAAACCCTAGTAATGGAACAAGTGATGGAAGAGGTTTGCTCTAAACATGTATCAGAAATGCAAGAGCTTATTAAAAAAAAAAATGGAAATGATGTAACCAATATGTTGAAAAGTATTTAATCAAAAGTTGAAATAAATATCAGATTGCATAATAAAGGCATTTAATCAATCTTGTTTTCAGAAGTTTCTCTAAAGTAGAATGACTAGGAGTACTCCATAATTAAAACACATAGAAAATGGACATACTAGCATGAATCGTGAAATGAAGGTTGATGGTTAGAAAGTTACAATTCTTAGCAATGTATGTATGAAAGTGAAAGTGAAGTCGCTCAGTCATGTCCAAATCTTTGCGACCCCATAGACTGTAGCCTACTAGGCTCCTGTGTCTATGAGATTTTCCAGACAATAGTACTGCAGTGGAGTACCATTTGTATGCTTGTTTATAGTGACATGATTTGAGATTCTTTGACGTGAATGTAATTCAACACTCAATCCATACTAAGCTTTCTACTGTGTTTGAAAACGTAGATTTTTTTATGGTTTATTAAAGATTAGCCTTTTTATATTGTGTTGCAACCATTTCTATCTATTCTCCATTAGAAGATGAAGGATACCATAATGTAAAATAGACAATGACCATCTAAATGGAGGTGTTTGGCATTGATGTGAAATATCTGGATGGTCCCATGATGTAAGTGATCATTTAATCTTTCCACGTATTAAAGTAAGATAGAAGTTGGTTCTAAAGTTTCAATAGTAATATCCTTGATTTGTAAGAAAAACACAATGACAGTTCACTGCAGTATTGATGTATCTTTATAATATCAACACGTCATGATTATTACTTGACAATGTTGAAATGAAGACAGCTTCTGTGATAACCCAGAAACGTATTAGAAACTCTTCCTGGAAAAGGCATGGAATTAGTGTATACCATGCTTCCTAAGTGCTTCCTAGGCTTTGTTTGGTAAGCTGTAAAAGTCACACATCTCATATCCTTATATCAAAAAATGAATATTGTTGACAGTTTCCCTAAACTGCTGCATGCTGTTGCTGCCTCAGCATCAGTCTGGGCAGCAGGCAGCCTGCCGTCCCTTGAACTCACAGCAGCCCGTCCTGTGAGCACCTGCTCTAGATGACCACCTTCCTTGAGATCAACAGTCTTGCTGAACCCCAGGGTCTACTTTACCAACCCCCCCTTCAATGACACCCTCACAGTGCTCACCGGATTCACTTTTGTGGTTTGAATGGATTAATTCACACTCAGCCTAGGGAGCCCAGAGCACCTCACCCAGCCTAACTTCTAAAGACTAAACTGTAAGAACTGGTGTTTTCCCTGCCTGATTCTAGCTTTGACCTCTCTCAGAAATTCCTGCCCTAAATCCTCCCCTACAGAGAGGTATTAGGTGTGGTGAGTGTGAGGCTTTGAGCTCAGGACTCCTGAATGTTGGTTTGAGGGAAGAGACATCAGGAAAAAAAGGGATTTGCTGATGACTCCATTAACGGCCACACTGTAGACCTGCAGATTGATAACTTCTCGGAGTGGGGACCTGACCACCTGGGATTTGTATTCATTGAAATAGTTCAGAAAAAAATCTTTAAACAAGTGGTTTCCATCTGGTTTCTCATCAGGATCACGTGACCAGTGTCAGGAAATGACCTCACTGATGCCCTCCCAACAGAGGTCTATGTTGGTCCTGTGGGAGCATCACTGTGGTGTCCAGGAAGTGCTCCAGGGGGTTCTAAGGGGAGGCCCGGGTTAAGGACGTGCCTCCTGATCCATGTGTGAGAGCTGAGCCCTGGCTTCGTCCACGGAGAGGCAACAGGGTTGATCTAGCTGGATTTGCACAGGGGAGGTCAGTCAGCTCACATCATCTGTTTGGGCAGAGTGTTAGGAGCTCTCTGTGAGGAGAAAACAATCATGAAATTAGTTCACAAGCTGGTCTTCAGGTAGGAAGTGATTGTTCATGAATGTCTCCTGAGACAGAGGACAGGAGAGGTTGGTCTTCTCAGCTTTTCAAGGTCCTGTCTGTAGAAGTGGTGGTTGCAGGTTAAAGAGCTGTGTTGATGCCCTCCAAAGTATTTTCTCAAAACTCAGTAGTGCGTTCGCAGCATAACATCCCCAAAGAAGACACAGCAGGAGAAAGAAGTGGAGGAAATGGCAGCTTCTGAGGTAAATATCCTGTCCAGGGTCTGGGGCTGCATCTGCTTTTCCTCCTGAAATGCCCAAATGAGAATCCACAAGCCTTTAGCTTTCTGCTCCTATTTTTCCTTCCCAGGCATATCATCTTATTTTTTCCCATTTCTTCTAGTGAAGACCAGCCCTTTGGACTACTTCCTTGTGTCCCAGAGGCTTTGCTGCATTGTCTGCATCCTCGCTTTCTATGGAGCATGATAAGTTCTCAGTGTGAATCAGTGACTTTCAACTGTTGAAACTATTTTTGTGAGAGATCAGAGTGGGGAGTCACTCCTGTCCTCACTCCCACTGGGATGTGGTTTGTTGTTGGCTTTTTAGGGACGTTGTAAAAAGCAGTGATGACTTTGCACCTGGATGCAATATAGATATTTTAAATAGAGTTTGGAAATGCCGTTATACATAGAACCAACTATTTTCTGTCTATAGGGTTTTCCAGGCAAGAATTTTGCTGTGGGTTCCCATTTCCTCATCCCAGGGATTCTCTCCATCCCGAGACTGAAGGCGCATCTCTAGCATTGGCATGCAATTTCTTTACCACTGAGCGAGCTGGGAAGCCCTGTGACTCAAGTAGAGGTCCAGAGTTTTCAGAAAATTTTCAGAAATAAAAAGAAAAATAGGAGATTTTTTCCTTTGCATTGCTGAGACTTACTAGTTAAATGCATTATTAGGATACTAAACAGGGGAAGTATATGTGAAATGAAATTTGCATAAAATTGACATTTTTAAAGTTCTATTGAAGTTATAATTTCATTGTTAATTCCAGAATGCACAGGCAGTGATTGTGCATCTTTCATGTGATTCATTTACACCATGACATCTGATGCCCACTGCTTCTGGAGGCATCTCTCTGACATCATGTGACTATGAAGTTCATACTTCTCTCTCTCTTTAAACAGATTGTGGAAAAAAGGGATAAGGAAAGTGTGTAAATGGGGGTAGTTAATGGAGAAACTCCCCATCTTCTTGGTTTCTCTTTGCTTCTGAGAATGAACACTCCTTGTGTTGATTATAGATAGTGGGTTTTCGGGGTAGGTGAATTGCTCCCTCCAGCCCAGGTGTGATGTTTCCAGAACACTCCAGGCTCAAATCACAGACACAGTCTTTTTACTATGTATTTGTATTTTTTCAAAATATTTACAACAATCATAATGGTGCTAATCTGTTTTCCACTGTGTTGAAAGATAAAGCTCAACACAAATAATAGTTTTTCAGGAAAGAAAAGCTTCAGAACCAATAGTCCTAATTTATCTTATACTGCTGTCTATGTTTCCACCCTAAATGTATCCATAATGTACAACGAATATCATCCACAAGTAGATGTCTATATATTAACCATTTAAAAATGATCTTGATTTTATTGACATGAATAGCTTTAATATTCTTAGTAAGTACAATCTCATTTTAATGTATCCCTGTGTGCAGAAAAATGTTGAAATTATTTGATTTTTTTCTTGTTTTGGTATTCTCCCAAGTTATATAAAGTTCTTTGAAAAATACACTTATTTGTTTGTTTGGCTCAGCTGTGTCTTAGTTGTAGCAGGCCGGATCTTGGAACCATGTGGGAGATTTTGTTGACGCTGGAAAGCTTTAGCTGTGGGGTGTGGGATCTATTTCTCTAAGCGGCTATTAAACCCATCCCGCTGCCTTGGGAGCTGAGAGTCTTGGTCATGGACTGTCAGGGGATGTTTCATGGTAGGAGTCCTGTTTGCCCTTCCTATCTCTCTTGAGCCTTCTGTTCCTTTTCAGTTCCTGTCAGCCACTCCCAGGACTGAGATAATAGAGATGGGAAGCTTGCATAGGATTTCCTTCATTAGCTTTCCCATTTGGTGAAAGGGATTATTTAAGACCCTCTTTTTGTATGGATCCTGGAGATGGAAATGGCAACTCACTCCAATATTCTTGCCTGAGAATCCCATGGACTGAGGAGCCTACTGGGTTACAGTCCACAGGATTGCAAAGAGTCAGACATGACTGAGTGACTTCACTTTCACTTTGACATGGAGACAAAGTGAAGAAGAACTAAAAAGCCTCTTGATGAAATTCAAAGAGGAGAGTGAAAAAGTTGGCTTAAAACTCAGCATTCAGAAAACTAGTTTCAGGGCATCTGGTCTCATTACTTCATGGGAAATAAATGGGGAAACATGGAAACACTGTCAGACTATTTTGGGGGTTCCAAAATCACCACAGATGTTGATTGCAGCCATGAAATTAAAAGACGCCTACTCCTTGGAAGAAAAGTTATGACCAACCTAGATAGCATATTCAAAAGCAGAGACACTACCTTGCCAGCAAAGGTCCTAGATAGCATATTCAAAAGCAGAGACACTACCTTGCCAGCAAAGGTCCAGCTAGTCAAGGCTCTGGTTTTTCCAGCGGTCCTGTGTGGATGTGAGAGTTGGACTGTGAAGAAAGCTGAGCGCCAAAGAATTGATGATTTTGAAGTGTGGTGTTGGAGAAGACTCTTGAGAGTCCCTTGGACTACAAGGAGATCCAACCAGTCCATCCTAAAGGACATCAGTCCTGGGTGTTCATTACTTAGGCTGAAGCTGAAACTCCAATACTTTAGCCAGTTCATGCAAAAAGTTGACTCATTGGAAAAGACCTTGATACTGGGAGGGATTGGGGGCAGGAGGAGAAGGGGATAACAGATGAGATGGCTGGATGGCATCGCTCGATGGACATGAGTTTGAGTGAACTCCAGGAGTTGGTGATGGACAGGGAGGCCTGGCATGCTGCGATTCATGGGTTCCCAAAGAGTCGGACAGAACTGAGCGAATGAACTGAACTAAACTGAACTTTGATATGGACTGCCTTTTGGCCTTATGGCCTCTGTAGCTCTTTGTTTCCTTGGTAACTTGTAAATTCTGGTCTTTTGATCTTTATCTGAAGAAACTACCTTGTAATACAGTATATATACTCACACAGAATTTAATAAAGCACCCTTGTTCCACCAGAGACTTGGGTCCCTGTGTCCTTTCTTTCTCTCTCTTTCTGGCTGATTCCCTGGAGCACGGAGGCTCCAGGATATTATCCTCTTTCCTTCTTTCACTTTCCTATCGTCGACTCCCGACCACCAGGTTCTGGCCCATTAAAGTACCCCAACATGGACCACCACAAAAGTCCCTCTAAAGCTTCTATAAACTTTCATTAGTGTTGTCTCTGTGTATTTGTGTTTTATTAGTTCAATTCTAGGTCACACAAACTGAAGCAAAATTCAACCTCTGCCATTTAATGAATGTTTGACAAAATTTGCAAAAAGGTGGAACGGCAATGGTGTTGATTTTATATTATTTACATGGTGCATTCAACAGTAAAAACTGTTAGAAAGATATATAATATATACTAGCTGCCCTGGGTACTATTCTATCAGACCTCTCAAATTTGCAAAACACAATGCAATGTTTAAGTATGAATCTTTACTGTTCTATTTCTTTGCAGCTCATATAGCTCAAAATGGCTATTTATGGAGCAGTTTTCATCATATTACTAGATCCAATAAGCTTGTTAAAAATGTGGAGCACTGGCCCCGCTCCAAAACTCTTGACTCGGAGTATGCTTTTTTAAAATGTCTCCTGTTTCCTGATAGACAGTTTATCCAGTTTCACAGGCTTATAGCACTCAAAAATTAATATGCCAAAGTTGATCTGATCATTTTATAATTTCTCTCCCAGATCACAATAGCTTGTGTAATGCTTTGTGGATCATATCTCATCCTCTCTTCTTGGGGTCGAAATGTGGTGGAAAATATTACTGTGTAAAAATGTTATTTTTCTGTACCATCAGCCACACCACTAATCACAACCAGGTCTCTGAACTTGCTGTTTTCATTTTCAGTCACATGAGGAAGTCTTCCCACGGCCACATGGCATCTGTCCTTTGTATTTCAGGGACAGCTGACATTCTGGGATGTGGCCATAGATTTTACTCAAGAGGAGTGGGAATTCCTGGACTTTGGACAGCAAGAATTATACAGGGATGTGATGGTAGAGAACTATAGGAACCTGGCCTGCTTGGGTGAGGATGACTTCCTTCTAGAATCCCTTATCTACTGTCAGGGTTTTGATTCTTTTGTTGTAGAGGGACTCCTGAAATCTTTTTCTTCTTCCAATAATTTCAGGTGCTTGCTTTCTAAGGGAAAATGGGTAATTGTGCTATTTGAAAGACAGTTTTCATGAGTCATTATGATTCTAAACTATTTCTTCCTTGATGTAATCTGATGCCTTCATTCTTTTTGTTTACTTTTTAATTGAAGGATAATTGCTTTACAGGATTTTGTTGTTTTCTGTCAAACCTCAACATGAAACATCATCGGTAGACATGTATCCACTCCCTTTTGAATCTCCCTCCCATCTCCCTCCCAATCCCATTCCCTGTGCTGTTTGAGTTTCCTGACAGGCACAGCAAATTCCCTTTGGATATCTATTTTTACGTATGGTAATGTAAGTTTCCATGTTACTTTCTCCATACATCTCACCCTCTCCTCCCCTCTTCCATTTCCATAAAAGTCTATTATCTATGTCTGTTTCTCCAATGCTGAACTACAAGTAAATTCTTCAGTACTATTTTTCTAAATTCCATATATATGTGTTAGCATATGATATTTCTCTTTCTCTTTCTGACTTACTTCACTCTGTATAGTAGGCTCCAGGTTTATCCACCTCATTAGAACTGACTCAAATACGCTCCTCTTTATGGCTGAGTAATATTCCCTTGTGTATATGTACCACTGCTTCTTTTGCTTTCATTCTTGTTGTTTCTTATTGTGTGGCTAAGTTGCGTGGAACTCTTCGATCCCATGGAATGCAGCAAGCCAGGCTTCCCTATCCTTCGTCAATGCCCGGAGTTTCCTCAAATTCATCTCCACTGAGTAAACAAAGCTTTCAACCATCTCACCCTCTGTCACTCCCTTCTCCTTTTGCTTTCAATCTTTCTCAGCATCAGGATTTTGCCAAGGAGTTGGTTCAGCACACAAAGAGACCAAAGTATTGCGGCTTCATCCACAGTGTCAGTCCTTCCTATGAATATTCAGGATTGATTTCCTTATGGTTGACTTGTTTCAGCTTCTTGAATCCAAAAGACTCTTAAGAGCCTTCTCCCGCACCACAATATGAGCTATCAATTCTTCGGTGCTCAGCTTTCTTTATCGTCTAGCTATCACATCCGTATGTGACTACTAGAAAAACCATAGCTTTGACCATATTGACATTGGTGTGCAAAGTGATATCCTGCTTTTGAATACACTGTCTAGATTGGTCATAGCTTTACTTCCAAGGAGCAAATGTCTGAATTTCATGGCTGAAATCACCATCCACAGTGATTTTGGAGCCCTCCTAAAGTCTGGCAGTGTTTATGTTTTTGCATCTATTTGAATTAAGTGATGGGACTATATGCCATGATCTTAGTTTTCTGAATGTTGAGTTTTCTGCCAGCTTCTTTCACTCTCCGTTTCATCCCCATTAAGAGCCTCTTTAGTTCCTTTTCACTTTCTGCCACTAGAGTGGTATCATGTACATATCTGAGATCGTTGATATTTCTCCTGGCAATCCTGATTCCAGGTTCTACTTCATGCAGCATGGCATTTGGATAATGTTTTCTGCATAGAAGTTAAATAAGCAGGATGACTATATACAGCTCTGAGGTCCTCCTTCCCTATTTGAAACCAGTCCGTTGTTCCGTGTTTAGTTCTAACTGTTGCCTCATGACCTGCATACCCTTCATTCTGGACTAGTGGTGATTCTATAAATTCTCTGGTATAAAATAGTGCCAGCCTCCTCTTAAAATTTTATTTCCTCTACCTGGTTTAACCTCAGTAGAGCTTGAGTACAGTTTCAGAGTCTGACTTTTATGCATATGTATGGTAAAGATGCATTCAATAAATTCTTTGGGGAAATCCTTTTATTTGTGTGTGTGTGTGTGGCTATTTTAACTTTCTACCTTGACTTTTCTTCTTACCTTAGCACATACTGGATTGGAACCAGATGAATCACCACCAAAACACATATTCCTTTTTCTGATGAACATGTCTTGTGTTCTCTAAGCTGGATCTGGTCACCTTTCAGGATGAAGTGAAGGATGCCTGGACTGTAAATAAAATGGAAAAAACAGCAATACACCCAGATACATGTCAGTGCATTGAGCAGATGACTCAGATGAAAGGGACGGGTATCATGGAGGAAGCAATACTTTGTCATGTGGTTTGGGAAGATCTGCTTCAATGGAAATGATGTTGGATTAGCCTTGGTTTATTTCTGTCACTGTCATAGAGAGTAATCTCTTGACCCATTCTTGATTCTTTTTATCATTTATGTATTTCTCTCCAGTGATTGTTTTCACATTCACAGTGAGGACAAGAATTCCTGTCTTGGCCTGGGACAAATGGCATGACCTGATGGCTCCTCCATTGACCCACTGAGGAGGTTTCAGGAAAAACTGTGTGGATTTCTGAGTAACTGTATTAAGCCCTTTTCCATCTTAATGTGTGGGTGGAGTCGTGAACAAACTGCCAAACTTTTAGGAATACTGGGGACAGATATTATTTGTTTTCTACCCTAAAATTTCCAATCCTTGGAAACTACACGTATGATCTGATAAATTTCATCCTCAAATTATTTCTTCACGGCTTAAGACACCTCCCTTAAATGAGCAAAGGCAAACCTGAATTTTACTTCAAAATTTCTTTTTTAGATGAATTAACATTAAATATGTTAAGTGTATTTACCCTAGTACCTCAATGATAAAATACTCTCAAGAGTCTCCTCTGAAACCACAATTTGAAAGCATCAATTATTCAATGCCCTGCCTTCTCTATGCTCCAGATCTCATGACTATTGGAAAGACCATAGTTTAGACTAGATGGGCTTTTGTTAGCTATTGGTGTCTTTGCTTCTTAATACACTGTTTGTCATAGCTTTCAAGAGGCAAGCATCTCTTGATTTCATGGCTGCCGTCACCGTTCACAGTGATTTTAAAGCCCAGGAAGAGAAAATCTGTCACTGTCTCCACTTTTTGCCTCTATTTCCTATGAAGTGATAGGACTGGATGTCATCATCATAGTTTTTTAAATGATGAGTTTTAAGCCAGCTTTTTCACTCACCTCATTCACCCTCATCAAGAGGCTCTTTAGTTCCTTCCTCTTCACTTTCTGCCAGTAGTGTGGAATCATCTGTATATCTGAGGTTGTGGCTGTTTATCCAGGCCATCTTGACTCTAACACTAAAGAACCCTTTCCTAAAAGCAGATCTCTGAGCCTGGGTGAAACAAAGGCAGCTATTCAGAAGCCACCAGCTGTTTCCTACTTGGTAACTGCTGAGGAGCTGGGGCTGGTTGGGTGGGGGTGGGGATGGCCCGTGGTGTGAGAGGCTGCCATCTGCCATTGTTGTTCAGACTTTGTTTCTTGAATAGACTGATTCATACAGGGTGTGACTTAGTAATCAGTGAGCTCCCTCATCCATTCAGAAGTCAGGGTGTGATGGGCTTCTGTCTCTATGTTTGCTGTTGTTCACTCACTCACTCTTGTCCATCTTTGGAGACCCATGATCTGTAACATACCAGGCTTCCATTCGTTCACCATCTGGAGTTTGCTCAAAGTCATCTCCATTGAGATGGCGATGCCATTTAAACCTCTGGTCCTCTGATGTCCCCTTGGAATTAGGATGTGAACAATCAAGGAAGAAGGATTGTCCTCAGATGGCGAGATGCATATGAAAGAAATGATTTCAATAAGTCCAGATGCTTCCATCTTCCCATACATAGTGAAAGTGAGCTCAGTTGTGTCCGACTCTTTGCGACCCCGTGGACTGCCCCCACCAGGCTCCTCTGTCCATGGGATTCTCCAGACAAGAATACTGGACTGGATTGCCATTTCCTTCTCCAGGGGATCTTCCCAACTCAAGAATTGAACCCAGGTCTCCTGCATTGCAGGCAGGTGATTTACCAAGTGAGCTATCAGGGAAGCCCCATACATAGGAGATCACTAAATCTCTTCACGTGAGAGATGTTTTTCCTTTTGACTCTTTGCGACCCCGTGGACTGCCCCCACCAGGCTCCTCTGTCCATGGGATACTCCGGACAAGAATACTGGACTGGATTGCCATTTCCTTCTCCAGGGGATCTTCCCAACTCAAGAATTGAACCCAGGTCTCCTGCATTGCAGGCAGGTGATTTACCAAGTGAGCTATCAGGGAAGCCCCATACATAGGAGATCACTAAATCTCTTCACGTGAGAGATGTTTTTCCTTTCCATTAATTGTCACTTTTAATATTCACATTACCTGCCCCTTGCTGCAAAATTGTATATAGTGTGGCTCCAGTCTTGCTTCCTCAGCTGTCTTGCGGTCACCTGACACCATGTCTCCTGGGCTCAAGGCCTAACATTTCCACAAAATAAAACCTAACTCTCAACGTTCAGGCCACATGTATTTTTTTTTCAGCCTATAGTTATGTCACTTATTACTTAACATAGATCATTATTTCCTTTGTTGGTCATCAGATATGAATTTAAGGCATCATTTTCACAGATATTTCTCCATTCCTATGCACGTTTTTGGACTTCCAAGACGGAAGTAGGACTAAAGAGTCTAAGTGACAATGCAGGAGGCCTAACAGACCTGGGCCTCATCTTTGGATCAGGAAGATCCCCTGGAGGAGGAAATGACACTCCACTCCAGTATTCTTGCCTGCAAAATCCCATGGAGAGAGGAGCTGGTGGGCTAGAGTCCAAAGGGTCGGAAAGACTCAGACATGACTGAGCGTCTAGGCACACCATTTGTAACCCAGTGTTCACTGCTGTCCCTGCTTTATTTCCAAAGAAAGCTGTGAAGGTCAAGAGGAACAGATGAGAATTTTACATGATCTCCTGCTCCTTCTGCCTCTGTAACTCAGCTTGCTCCTTGCAAAGTCTGTATCACGTAGGTCTCAAAAAGTGGGGACTCACAATACTAGGAACTGGAGCTTATCTCACTCACCCTTGTCCTGCTCTTTGGAATCACCCTAGTCCCTGCAAACCTGCAAACCCGCTTAATCATGCCTGTCCGTGTATGAAAACTCTATAACCCCTTTGTTCGGGGCTCAGAGCTTGGAGTATTCACTCCTCTGGGCCCACCAGTGTAATGAACCTGAGTTCTCCAACTCTCTGAGTGTGGTGCTTGGTNTGTATGAAAACTCTATAACCCCTTTGTTCGGGGCTCAGAGCTTGGAGTATTCACTCCTCTGGGCCCACCAGTGTAATGAACCTGAGTTCTCCAACTCTCTGAGTGTGGTGCTTGGTTTCTAAATTACTGGTTTCTGCAACATTTCTGGAGAACCCAGCAAGATTCCAACCACACCGGCCCCTTGAGCAACTGGACTGATGGCTCAGCCAGGTCAGAGCAGAGGACCAGAAGACAATCAAGGAGGCGTGACAGCTGATGGTATTCTGGGTGCTCTTTCGGAACGGTGTTCTAAGTCTCTAGATGGCTGATCCCTGAACGGACTCATTGGAGGGACAGACCAGCTCACCAGGAATGGCCACAGGACCAGGTAAAGCCCTGGGGCCAGTCCCCAGTCAGGAGGTCTTAATCCAATGGGTAGAAGAGGAGACTGATCACCGTCTTGGAGCTCCCAGGAAGGGAGCATCAGACAGGGAGACCTGGGGAGTCAGGAAAGGAAAGTATTGTGATAACCCCCGAGTGTTGTGTATATCCTTGTTACTTATGTATTTTATACATAGTAGTTTTTAAAATAATTTCAGTTCAGTTCAGTAGCTCAGTCCTGTCCGACTCTTCACGACTCCATG